>JAQIWH010000576.1:0-45210 GCA_034695005.1 Cryptops parisi | reverse complement strand
TTCAATTAGAATTTTCATATCACTAATGGTTTTCACAACATTTAGCTGTGACTAAACTTTTGCCTCACCCTCTATATACATTAGCTACAAGAATACAGCCCATCAAAATAACGAGAAAGTTTTCATTTTTGTTTTATTTCGTTATTTTTTTTCTATATCGTTTTAACTCATGTTGCTTCGCAATTTTTTTACAATTTGAAGATGTCTTAAGACAGGCTACTTCTTTTTGCTTGGTCGTTTTCTTTTACCCTTCTTACTTCTACCCAAGAGAATGTTCCAGTGAGAGTGAGTAATCCTAATCTTTTCCCCTACACCACATGTGGCAAAGAGGAGAGAAGAAAAAAACTGACCCTTCTACATTCCACTTACCCAATTATAATAATGATATATATATATATATGGATATTAATCTAATTACATTTTGAAAATTTAATGCCATGTTGAAAAACTGTTTCATTGTTTTGGTGCTTGACTAACTGTATAAGGATTTTAAGTGTATAAAGTGAGATACATTTACCAACACCTGTATTATTAAATTAATAAAATATATATTCGTATAATCATTCGCATAATTATATTTTTCTAAAAATACTTATTCATAGGATAAGTACAGAAAATCCCTGCTTAGCAAGGTTAATTGAAAACGTGCTAAAACGAAACTCTTAGCACTAACCAAATGGTGCTAAACAAAAATTGATTTTTCGTAAGAATTAAACAAAATAAACAAATAAAACAATTATTTTCCAAAGCGTTAAAAGCTGTATCAAAATTAAGTAAAAAATGATAAAAAGAACTAAATAGTTAGCAGCATTCATTAATTAGAGGCTTGCCCGGAATAACGTTACATGTAACAATTCATAGTTTTGAGTAAATGCAAAAGTATTCAGCAACACGTTGATCGTGACATATTAGATGGCCAATTTCAAAGTGATGTATGTTTTAGGTAGGTATTAGTTTGTCTATTGGCAGCACTAGCTAGGCCCATATATGAGGCATGTTTTTCCATAATAATCTCAAGATTAAATTTTTGTAAAATGTAACGTTATTCCAGGCAAGCCTTCAATCAAACAGGTTGCACAACACAACAAAATATTATAGCCTATATGTACTGTATTTTTAATTAATAGCATATAGGCAGTGAGACTAAGATTGATCCATGAACACGTCATTCATCAAAATTTATCGAGTTATTAAGCCTGTAGGAGGGTCTAAAGAATAATGAATATATAGCATGTAGCATCCTTCATATTGGTTTTTATTGACGCCATATAGCCAGTGTCACTCGATATGCTAAGACGAATCCATAGACACCTCATTGATCCACAATCCATCGAGTCGTCTTGTTTTGTATGTAGAGTAGAAACTCACAACTCACTCACAAGTGAAGCTAATATCTTCTATAATAATTCGTTTAGTTTGTGCTGTTCAAAGTTGTGGGTGCGCATTGTGGAATGTAGAAGGGTGGCTTTTCCCTTTCGCTTCACCTCCTGTCATGGGGTGAGAAAACTGGGGTGAAGAAATAAGGGTCCATCAGTGAGGGACCATCTGGATTTGATAACGGTGAGTCCCCTTCCCAAGAGCTTCGAATGAGCAGCCTGTCTAATTCGAATTTAACGAATTTAACTTTTAACTCATTAGTTAAAATATTAAATTACTGTAACGAATGTTGCAAAGCAACATTCGTTAAAACTGCATAATAATAACTAAAATAACAAACTTTCTCGTCATTTTGACAAGCTATATACTAGTAAGAAAACATTTTAATAATAAAATGTTTTGTCAGTTATCATTCCAATTTATATTTCCCTGCGAAGTGATTAAAAACAAATTGTATTTAGGTTATTCTCGATTCATTGCAGATATGCTGGCGCACTATGTCATAATTCATGACAAGTTGAACGCTTTTCGTGCAATACTTTTTTCGATTTTATTATTATTTACACAGCTTTTTTTTGGGGGCCCAGTTTGTTATGAATCAAGGCCATTTGCACGGATCGGTCGTTAAAATTTTTGATTAGAAAATTTTTCTCAAATTATGCAAGCCAAGAACGCACGCAGCATTATGAACTCTTGACAGTGCCTTTGTGTGCGATTTATTATGAACTCCACCAGAAAAAATAAAATTAAAAAAATAATAATAATAATAATACATTTTTAAAAATCGTTATGGTTTATAGACTAAACGTTTATATGTATTCATGATGCGTTTAGTGACCAGCATTTAATGGACCAAGTCTTTTGTAAAACTGTTCTAGTTTGACATTTCCAACGTTTCATCCTACTCGGTGGTTCGTGTTCATTACTAAAATGACTCTCGTTGTTTAGTTTATGAGATGTTTCATTTATGAGATTTTTATTTTATAAACACCTTTTTTAACTCTTCCAGGAATGGAACGACGTTAAGATAATGGCAAACAAAATCAGATACAGACTGTGTACAATAATATTGTACTGCACCCCATAAAAATTTTGTATACTCTTATTTTCTGCTAAATTACTTTTTCTAGTGAATTACGTTGTAGTAATGACATGGCAGAAAACGACCATAAAATATAACTACATTGTAAAATTTAACAATATATCCATAGTGTTTTTATAAACGCATTTAGATATACACGTACAATGTGTCACATAAAACACCGCATATGTTATCGGCAATGTAGGCATTCTATAGAATGCCACCCCTGGTTTAGGCAATTTATGAAATTAGCATTGGACTAGTTACATTAACCAAGAATTTAGTTTGGTTTAAATCTAGGCCTAAATTTGGAATTGTGTTTTTTGTTTGTTTTTACAGAAACTGGTGTAAACTAACTTAAACAGTTGTATAAGGCTAGGCATTCTATAGAATGCCTGGATTCTAAACATTGCAGATAACAGACTTCATATACTACGAATGTTAAATATTATGTATTTCACAGAAATACATTGTGATCTGCTTAATACAAGGAGCTGAACATCTTAAGTAGAACAAACACTGTTCTAAACTATTGTTTTATAAATAGTTACTTGACAGAAATACATTGAACCATACGTTTTTTTTATACATGTATACAAGTAATACCAGCTTTTAATACATTTTTTCAAGGAACAGAAAACATCTCAAGTGGGAAACGTCTCAAACGTGCAGGCACTAAAAAAAACATAACGGACCTAATCAATTTTAACTTTGAGGAAAGTGTCTTAATCGATATATCTATGTAAATTAAATTCAGCAATAACTAAATTATACATCCAATATTAAAGTTCATTATGAAACTTAATAATATCGCATTCTACATGTAAATATAATCCAAACATATTAACTATGCATAATTAACTCTCGCGTTAATTATGACTTCATTTGCACAATCTCCAATTACTGGCAGAGTTCCTTAAGACTTAAATATCAATCAATAATCCCAATAATAATGCATGTGAATATTGTCTTGATATACACAGCACATATGAATATTGTCTCGATCATTGCATAACAAGATGGGTTTCCCGTGCAAAAGCACGGAAAGTCAAACAATAGGTTTGACGTTCTTTATTTCAATTTGCCGTCCATCAGGAAAAGTTGGGTTACTGTTGTTGACCAGTTCCGATCGACTATTAACGCCTAACTCTGTTTTTCCCCAGCACATGTTTCTCCCGCAATGCAATGCACCTCAGGCTCATGCAATACTAACTGGGGGGTTGCAAAGCTTTCTGGGAGTGTTACAGAAGGTGTCTTTTATATAAAGAGATAGTACACAGGGGTGGGGCGCACCTTCTAACCAAGGAGGGAAGCCAGTTCCAAATGGGGGAAGAAGCAAAACATTATTTGCTATTTAAAATACTATTTATAACACCAATAATACTATATATTAGGGGGGACCGCTTCCCCCCCCCCCCGGGGTGCTTTGCCTCCGATAGTACATATGAACATTGATTTCATGTATCATCCCTATTTTTTCATAATAAACTCATTTATAAATCAGTGATAAACAACTATATTTGTAGTCAATTTATATTTATCTCTCATAAGCTACACCTATTATCAGATAATGATCATTATTATAAACGTAAACAACTTTTTGCGTGATTTCTAAGAAACCTCAATTTTTTTATATATATAATAAAAAATCAAGTTTTATAAAAAAAATAAAAATAATAAGTAAATAAATAAATAAAAAAAAATTGTTTACAAATTCGCTTTTCTACTATTGATAACCAAAACAGTTTCAGTTAGAATTTCAATGACATATTTACAAACTTTTTCATGCATTTCTTTTTATAACGTCTCGCAAGCTTTTCGTGCAAGTATGTTTTGATAACGCGTTTAGAAAAATGGAATTCCCCATAAATGTACAGCCACTAGTCTGATGTCGATTTCTTGCAGTCTTTTTCATATATACTGCATATGCAAGTGCGTGTTGGGGCTGAAATGTCAACAGCATTGGAAATAATTGGGTCAATTTTGCAAGGGAGTTGACTTTAAGCATATATTTCGATCTTAAAAGTTGGTGCTGAGTGGTTTTTTTAAGATGATTAATGTGCGCACACAAAAAAAGTTGAGCATCTTTATTCGCTATTAATGACAAAATATGGATTATTCCAGATGAGGTATTTATTACACTACTTTACATTTACATTACACCACTAAGTTTATATGCTAAGAAAAATATGGATGTATGTGTAGTTTATAGTTTGCATTAAATGTTATCGATTACCTAGTTGTTGTTAAGGTAACGATTTTTTTCTTTCAAAAAGATGTTTTTTTCAATCGTTTGGACTATAAAAGTTCATTTCGACTTAGCTGGTCTTATATGACAGGCACTACTATGACAACTATGTCTCTAACTAAAAGTAGCCCCGTGCCATGCACAGTTTTAATTAAACAGGATTTTTGATTTTTGAAGGTTTCGTTTTATTAAAATGTCGCTAGGTGTCATCGTTGCATCGACACGCGTTCTGGACCATCACAGAGATGAAGATAGGTAGATAGAGGGAGCTGAAGACTTGGGCTATTCTTAATAAGAATGGTGAATTACAAAGTGGAACTGATTTAAAATTAGAATGCACATTTTGTAATGTCTGTAACTTTATAATAAAAAGAAAATAATTAATGTGATGTTATAACAAACTTATTTATGCACATTATATGGATATTCCAGCTCCCAACACTCCACTGATGTTAGAGATTAATCTACAGGGTGTTCCATAAGTTTTAATGCAGTTTTACACTTTAATAGTACAACATGTATAATTATATCCCAATCCCTGTTGGGGATGGTTATTTTGATTTTATCTTTTCCTTCTAGAATTCCAAATTTTTCGTTTACTTTTGAAAAAGTACGCATAGAATATGGTGACCTCCAGAACTATACAGGGTATTTCATAAGTCCAGAGTGTGAAAATGCATTCTATTGTTTGACAAAATGAATCTAATATGTTTGATGCAAAAACCTATGGTTCCTAGCTTACCATCATAAGATACCCTGTAGAATGGTGGATGACAAACGTTTAGTGTTTAATAATTGTTGTATTGAATATACAGTGAATTCTGATCACTTTGAAACTTGCCTTTTGATAACAATAACCGATAACATTAAATAGTGAATAAAAGCATTAAACACTTGTTTTGGAACCGGCTGATTATGATAACAATAGCCGATTGATAACATTATCCGTGATTATAATAACCGGATTATACTGTATGCAGTATACATGATAGAACAGGAATGAAACTGGCAATTATACAGTCTTTACACTTTACAGAAACAGGATTTTCAACGAGTACACTTATTGCACACCTCAATGTTGACAATGCAATTGATGTTTTTTCCATTAAATTAGCAGCACTGGTGTTCATTATTAAACTTTTTTGTTCAGATGTTTATGCCTCATTTACCAGAATTGCCACTAAGTTGCAAATCCTGGAAACTTTGTAACGCACACGAAATTTCATTGACTTGGTTTGAGCGGAGAACAAATACACATAGTGGTGTATGAGTATACTTAGAAAAGTAATGAAGAGACTGAATTACAATATAAATTTGGTGCAGAAGAACGCCTACTCTCTAACTTTAGTGTTGATGTTAAATAGCGGTTTTTCGTATTAAGCCACTTGTCTCTTTTGTAACGTTTTTCTAAAAAAACCAGTAAAGAGATGAAGAATTTTGCAAACATGAAGAACTTCCGAATTTATAGGAGATATAGGAAGTGAGACATTATCATTGATAATACCAGTTAAAAACAGGAAATGAGAATTCTGACTTTTATCTTGCAAACAAATACGAATTTAGTCCAATTCCAGTCAGTACTTTTCACAATGTTGTCATTACTGTGATGTTTATGTTTTATGTTCGAAAACTACCAAGATCCTGATGCTAATTGAAGGCTTGCCCGGAATAATGTAACAATTCATAGTTTTGAGTAAATGGCCAAAGAAGTATATTCAGCAACACATTATCACATATTAGGTGCCCAATTTCGATGTGATATATGTATGTTTTAGGTAGGTATGAGTTTATCTATTAACAGCACTAGTTAGGCCCATACATGAGGCACAGTTTTTCATGATAATCTCAATATTGAATTTTTGTAACAGACTGCATTCGACCATGAGAGACGCACAGGGTTTTTATGTTTATGTTAAAATGGAATATCTATTAAAATGAGAATTTGAACTCTGGCCATTCATACAGTACAACCACAAATTTGACACAATACCACTAATAGTGTTACACTTATCATTATAGAAGTCCTGTTCCACAGGTCTGTCTGTAAGTCGGATTTGTAAGGGTAAGTTGGAACAATTACATATCTAGCGTCAGTTAGTCAAATGTTAGTTTTAAGTTGAATAGTGTATCATTCTACAGTATATATACTATTCTATTACAGTACATATAGTATAGTGTACTATGTATTATACAATTACAGCAGACTATACACTATATATATAGTGTGGTGTACTGTACCACTATGATATACTATTTTCATGCATAAAAAATAAAACACAGGCCTATGCATTAAAACACAAACACTTCTGGAACAGTTTAGATAGTACCATGAACTGTGTACAATACTCTAAAGTCATAAGATTTGATGACAAAATTTCTACGAGCGTATGTCTAAGTATGAGTTGTCTGTAAGTGGAACCTGTGGACCTTCCACTGATTTTTGTTTGGTATCCCCAAATTACCACAAGCTAAATCCCCCCCCCCATATTCCTGCAAATGACTAATCTACATAACAAAGAATGCATTCAATTATGAATCTGTTTGTTTGGTATACTGTACCAGTCAAAATGAGAAGAATGTTTTGAAACTTAATATAAGTAAATATGGTGTGATATTCAACAGTGTTGATAACATAGTGTCGTTATTGTTTTATAGTGAACTATCAAAATACTGGTGCATATTACTGTATTTGGGTTTGTTTCCCTAGATCACAAAAAACCTAAACACAGACGCTGCAAAATGACAAATCTTCATATTTCATAACACGAAAATACACTTCAGCGTGAATGATAGAATAGAAAGAGGGGTTTTATGTTTTGTTAAAATGAATATGAGAAATCCAAAATCTTGCAGAGACAAATTTGGTGCAATTTGGATTGGTGCAAGCATACGAATTTGGTGCAATACCACCAGTCTGTACTTTTAGCAATGTTGTCATTACTCAGATCATGTAAGATATGGTATACATGTTTGTTAAACTACAGTGGTGTCTCGCCAATCAGGCCATTCTTTTCACAGAGGGGGTGCCGGATTAGCGAGAGTGCCGAACTACTGAGAAGCATGCATAAAAAAAGTTTAATTCTTTATTAAACTTAATATAGGCATTGTTGCTTGTTTGCATATTTCCGAATTGCCACAAGCTAAATGCAGATCATGACAAAGTTTACCTTACAAAGACTGGTGCAGGGAAAGTCTATGTTTGTTATACAGTGGAATCTCGTTATTGTGATCACTTTGGGACTAGTGCATTTTGATAACAATAACTGGCTGATAACATTAAACAATGCGTAAAAAACATTGAACATTGTTTTAGGACCAACTGATTATGAATTAGCTGATTGATGACATTATCCGTAATTATAATAACATGATTCCACTGTAGGCTACCTGTTAAAACGGGAATCAGAATTCAAACCCTTGCCATGCACACAAACACAAATTTGGTGCAATTTGGTTTTGATGATGTATACGAATTTGGTGCAATGCCACCAGTCCGTCGTTGGGATTGTCATCACTGAGAAACACAAATTTGGTGCAATTCGGTTTGGTGCAAGTATACAAATTTGGTGCAACACCATCAGAACATACTCTGATCGGTGTTGTCATTACTCAGATCATGTCTATTTCTTTCTCAAATGTGAACTACAAGACACCAGTGATTATTTCATGACTTTTCTGTTTACGTGTCCCCAGATTACCAAGAAATCCTGTAAACAACAAATCTACACGACAAAGAAATGCAAATCACGAAAGGTTGCACGGGGAGGGTTGTCTACATCTGTTAATACCTGTTAGAACGGGAGTGCGTGCTGCCTGTCACGCTGAGGGTATCTACAGTGGCACTGGCCGGCGATACATTGCGAGAAAGCGACCCCGAGCTGGGTAGCTCGAGTCCGCCTGTGGAACCCGTTCCAGCCGCTTCGGAGCTCTCCTCTTCGACTGTCTCATTGTCCGACTCCTCTTCGCTTGATGATGGGTCCAACATGATTTGGTAATCGTTGTTGGGGCGGCTGCTCTGTTACTGGTGGCGGTGTGGTGATAATAGTAGTAGTGGTGTTGGTGGTTGTCTAAGGACGGCCCCGTTGTCGTTGTCGTCACGGTAGCAGCTAAACCCGCACTTCGTGTTATTTTTCTTCTCCTCGCGATCAATGATCAAACTCGCTGCTGCTGCTGCTGCTGCTGCTACTGCTACGCGCCAAATGTCCTATTCTACAATCCTTCCACCTTCGTTTTCTTCTTCTTCTCCTCGTCTTCTTCGTCGTCGTTCTGCTGCTGCTGCTGCTCGATGATTAGTAGTAATGCGTCGGAGAATCGTCGCGGCCCACCCACACAACCGAGCTCGGACATTGATGGGATGATGATGAGGTTGTCGAAAGAGGAGGAGGAGGCGGAGGAGAGGGAGAGACGCGCTGTCGCTGTGGAAGCAGCATCACTAAGTCAAGCTTCGGACCTCGACTCGCTTCTCCTTTCCAGCTTGCGGTGGTATCGAGATTGCGACTGCGGCTGATGATTATCGAGGCTCGATGATGAAGAGACACCGACTCGCTCTTTTGCGGGAGTGCGGCGACTCGGTGGTGGTGGCACACGACGACGCTGCAGTGACGACGGCGAATTTCCGTACGACTCCTCGATGCGCAAGTCTGCGCAGTGTCGTGACTGACGAGTCGATTTGGCTTCAAATAAGGGAGAGTTGGGTTTGTTGATGACAGGTTGGTTTATTGAGTGCACTCAGCGATACGCTGAAGGGATTGCGGAACGTTCGCGTAGGACGTCATTGCAGAAAGGAGCGCCACTTTTGTTCGAACTGGAACTTGTTGTCCAACTTGAACAATAAGTTCAAACTGGACATGTACGGGACAATTCGAATTGAAAAATTATCTTTAGAGTTGGTCGTTTTTCTGTAGTGCTCGTGTCTTTTGTTTTCTTGTCCGTTTTATGTCCATCACGAAGCCTTTTCTTAAGAAGGTGAAACGTTGGACGTTAGGTGTGAAGTCACCCAGTCCATGCGCGTATACAGAGAGAGGGCCATGACTTCCAAATTTACTTGGTAAAAATATGACCTGAGAAATTTAGAATTTCTTATAGAAATTTTTTGATTTTTAGCAAGTCTGAAAAAATTTTTGTTCGGAAGATGTCGGAGAAACATAATTGATCGAGAAATTTGACCTTTAGTGTCACTTTTCGGTTCTATCTTTTTTTGGTAACAACAGTGGACTTTCATATAGTGTGTATCATTTTTACTCTAGCATGAGAAATTGCTGTTTAAAAATTGGTGTCGATTTTTTCGGACCATCCAGAATATCCATTGGTGACCCCTCCCAAAACAAAACTAGAGATCTTTTGTATAACTAGCTCTTATTTGAATTTATTTTTAGGGTAGAAAAATTTAATTACTGATACAGAATTTATTTAATTATCAGTTGAAAATTATTTACATTTTATTATAACTTTAATAGCATAACTATAATAATAATAAACGTTAATGCACTTAGACAAGGCTTGAGGCATTTTAGAAGCCCCTAAAAAAGGGGTGAAACGTTGGTGAAAAAATTGATCAATGTAAAAAAGTGTCATTGCTTCATGATAGAAATGATATTTTTTAACGCATATTTATGGGGGTTATTTAGGGAGTTCACCCTCCCCCTTAAACATGTTCACGTAGTAAATGTTGTATGGATGTTTTCATGAAAAGAGAAACAAAAACGGCTAAACTGTGCATTTTTTTGTCTAAACACACTCAAGCTTGATTAGCCACGAAAACAACGTCATGTTTAGACATATTCATCAAGAACATTTCACGTGACTCCCCCCTCTCCCCAAAAAAAGTTGGTTCTAAGTCTACCACTGATAACTCAGGGGTGAGGTGACAGATACAGTTACCAAAATAAAATTTGATTCAAACACTTTTTTTTTTATTCAGGCGTTTCAGGATTTTCTAGACGTCATATGCGAACGATGTAAATGACATCACCTAGCTGTGGAATGCACCCATTAGAATATGTTCTTGTTGAAAATCAAATTCACCACGCTGCAGCTTTCCACTACTACGCTTTTTCGCTACAAGCAGCGAGGTTTCGCTTGTTTTTAGCTTACGTGCCTGGCTCATTGATTTACTTGAAGATGAATTGGTATTTTATTTATACAGCTAATTTATAGCATCATGAAAAGTAATATTTGCAGAAGTGAAAACTGTTGGTTGTTAACGAAATAATAATAATAGTAAAGGTGTACAACCTTTTTCTATTATATGGATTGCAATTATAATAAGTTAATAACAGACTGTACAAAGCACTATTTATAGAAGTATATCATAAATACAAAAGACATTGGCGCTTTTTTGACTTCAAAACTAATTAAGCGAACATAACGAATAACTAAATTTTAAAAGGCTGAAAATAAAATAAAGTAATTACCGGGTGTATAAAGTCATTAAAAATTAATTTTGCTGGCATAAACCGGTTCATATAGAAAGTTCGCCTAACATTTGTATGTACCGGACTCCGCTTATTGTTATCACTTTTGAAATATCTGTACAGCTAAAAAAAGTGATAATATCTACACAAACCGCATAAATGGAATTATCGACTTTTTTTTTAACAAAAAAAAAGTGGCATCATTCGCAAAATCAACATCAATATCAATATCGACAGAAAACCGATAAAATTTTTAAAATATCGATAAAATATAAAGCGCTACATATAAATATCTAACAATAAAATAATTTGCGTGGTTTGTATGTTTTTGTTTGTATGTTTATATGTCTGTCACACCAAAATCACAATTGTTTTGCAGATGCAGGTGCTGCTCAGTTATTACTCTCAATATAATACACTTGAATGACGTCATTTAAAATGTTTCCGTCATTGTTGATGGATATAGCTAGTCATTAATATAAAAGACTAGACGTGCTTCCTGACCAGCTATGAAAGTGCCACAGTGTGTAAAAAAAATTTAACAATTATTGCCAAGCAATACGAGTTAAAACAATAAATAAGTGTAACAAATGTTGTGAAGCAACATGAGTTAAAACAACGAATTTTCATAATAAAAACAAAAACAAAAAACTTTTTCGTACTGTATAACACAGCTGATATGTTACCGATAATGTATAGAATTTAGGCATTCTTTAAAATATCTAAGCATTCTATATAATGCCAAACCTGGTTTGGCAATGTATGAAATTAATTTTGGAATACTGTAGTTACATATTTTTAAGCAAAAATTTAGGCCTAAATTTAGACAGTTTTTGTTTGCTTTTTTTTTTAAGAAAAAAAATGTAAACAAATCTAAACTAACCTAAACAGTTAGGCATTCTATAGAATGCTTGGATTCTATCCAGTGTCGGTAACAGATTTACAAACAAAAGTAATTGCAAGAATAGCAAGTTTCATTGGTTTTCTTTAACTTGTCATATCAAAGCCAAATAAATCGAGTTTTCTTTTTATTATTATTATCATTAAATTTGTATTTATGTATTAATTGTAGCATATCATTGGTTTTGCAGTTCCTGTCTCGCAGTTGGCTCCTTTCCAATACTAGTATGTGAGCTGAGTACTAGAAAAGAACTGCAAAAAGCCATTTTTGATCCATTTTTATGTTTATTTTTGGCTTGGCGCATTCACATCTTTAGAATTAAACTATCTCATTTACCTTGAATTTTGTTCATTTATTTTATTTATTTTTTTTTTAATTAAAACATTTCCTATTATTTAACCAGCAGGCTTCTACTGTTTTGTAACAAAGAAAAAATATTGGTTAAAATCAAACAATTTTTTAATTTTAATATCAAATTGCTATGTATAATTTTAATTAACTTTACTTTTAGACATTTTCTAGTAATTAACCAGTATTCTAATAGATTAAATTGTTTAAAATATTAATACGGTACTGTACTAAAATAGTAGACCTGCAGTACAGTATTGCGATGATTAAAAATCAAAATTTTATTGCATTAAAACATTTTTACTTTGACATTAAATTGATATTTAATTTTGATTAACTTTACTTTAACTTAATTAAGAAATTTCACAGTTATTAACCAATATTTTAATAGAGTAAAAATGCTTTTAAGAGGTTAAAAATTCAATATTTTATTTTTGTTTACTTTTTTATTAAATCGGTAAACTTTGTATCATTTTAGTTAGATCACTTTATTTTATTCCCAGTAATTACTGTAACTAATAGTTCTAAAGAGTAAAAAGTTTTGGTTAAAATTTAAACCAAAATTCATATTTTAATAAATAACTTTTATTTTAATAATAAATTGATATATATTATTTTAATTAACTCTTTAACTTAATTTAGACATTTCTTGTATTTTTTTTATTGAGGTTGAAACAAAGTCGAAACATATGTACAAGAATTCCATGACGTCATAGTTACGTTTCATTAATGTTTCGATCAGACACAAGATGGCGTGCAACAGCATAAAGAAAAAGTCCAAGCGCTACTGCGCAATAAGGAAGCGCAAAAATGATGAGCCTTTGGCGAGCTAGGTGGAGGCCCCGTGGAATAACATTGAATGGCCGCCATTGTGAATCGGGCACTTAATTCGGTTTGTTCGTGTATAGGGTATCGGAAAAATATCTCCTGGGGGGGACTTAAGTGGTGAAGGAGCCAGTTTCAACGTTTTTTTTTGCCTGTGTTCTGTTCTTCTGCGACGAGTTTGTCAGCAGAAGACTTCGAATAATTGGAATGTGAACGCCAACCTCGGCTGCTTGTCATCGTTATAAGTTTTTTCGAAGCAGCGTGCGTAGCAAGCGATTCGGATTTGAAAAAGACGAGGGAATTCTCTCTGCACTGGGGCAGTAGGTCTCTGGATGGTGAGTATTTATCCTTATCAACCCACACTTTTTGTTTTCCTTCATTTCTAACTCGTCGGCTCGGTGCCGAACCTCGTTTCGTGTCTCCAAACTAGTTCCCACGACTGACGCTCGAACCTTATGTTTTACTCAGCTCTCATGTCAAGAGCCCAAAAACGTAATCCGCCATTACCAAGTTGAGGAGCATTTTCGTTGTCAACATTGCCTCTGTTGTTATTATTTTTTATACCACTTTCTCGTGTTATGTCTATAATTGGTGGTGACGACAATACAGGTGTACGATAGTTATCACACCAACTCCGTTACACGTAACCTTTATTCTCCCGTGCTGTATTTCATTATCAACTGCGTATGGTATACGATTTTGTGTGTGTGTGTATATATATATATATTGGTTTGTTGTTTTTTTTTTGCGCTCTCTCGGCTGCGTTTCTCTTCAGTATGAGGAGCCTCTGATGTGTTTAGAATGATGGCCGCCTTAATTTTTTTTCGCTTGTTTAGTCTTCTCAAATGGGGTTTGACAAGCGCCCGAGAAAGTGCATAAAAAAAAATTGGACAGTAAAGGTGAGAGAGGTGTTTGTTGTTATATATAAAAACATGGGGTTTCAATATGGAGGAAGGAGCCTTTTTTGAGCTCTCTTCATATCATCAACAACAACAACTCTTTCTTTCATCTTCTTGGGTTGTGATGAAGCCAAGCCTTATGCAACGAAAACGTCATGAAGTGAAAAGGATGAGAAAACAAGAGTTAACCCTAATGAGGAACAAAATGCAGACACAGTCCATGAATAGCAATGACCATTTTCTCGGTGTATGTGTTTTGTCGTCTTTCACCTTCTAGCGATATTTTCAAGTTTGCCTGTTTTTTATTTGTCATTATTATTATTATTATTATTTGCATTCTCTGGTTTTGGGTGACATTAACCCCCCCCCCTCTCCCTCAAAAAAAGGTGAAAATATTTCCCTTTTCTCCCAGTTTTTTTTTCATCTTTCTTCAATTTCTAAAGATGGGTTTGGTTTGTGTTTATTTATTTATTTATTTATTAAAAAAAAATGATGGTCTTTTGATTGCCCTGCGGCCAAAACACCATTTGACGAGCAGGTTTCTCTTCTATTTTTGTTTTGATATTATTTTATTATTAGAGAAAAGGTTAGCGAAAGGTTTCAGTGTTTTTTCTTTCTTTCTATTTTATTTTATTATTTTTTACATGTCATTTTATTATTATTATTATTATTTTATAAAAGTTTGTTTTGTTTCTAAACATGTATTTTATTTCTTTATAACTTTATATATATTTCTCTATAATTTTCTAGGTTTGTTTTGAATTAATTATATTTTTAGTCATTTGAAACTTGTGGGTTTGTATGGTAAACACTTGTGGTGCTAGTAGTATTCTAACTAACTAACCCTTTGTTAAATAGTCTTTTGACAGTTAAATTTAAATGCTCAGACTCTTGTTCATGTTCATCAGTTTAGGTTAGTTAACAAAATTGATTGACTTAACTAACGTAAAGTAGTGTGTGCATAAATACCATAAACACAGTTAGAAACGACGACTAGCACCACCACAATGTTTACCATGCAAATTCACCAGTAGCTGTCATTGGATTGGAATTTTTGTTTTGTATTGCTACTAATTTTCATTCTAAATTTACATTTGTCTAAATGTGTATTTCCTATATGTAACTAGAACTGGAAATTTTGTGTCCGATCACTCTGGGAAGAGGTTTGTTTAATCCGTATTTGTATCAGTTTGCAGGCTTATAAAGTAGTTGATACTAGCTAGTTAGCTACATGTATTTATTTATTATTATAACAATAATAATAATAATTTGTTGTGATTTTACACATTGTATAAGATTGAGAATGAGAAATACTAGTATCGAAAGAATTTTTGCAAACGACATTTTTCATTATTTAATTTAATAATTTCTTTTGCTATTATTATTATTATTATTGTTACTACTACTAGACTACATGAGAATATTTTTAAACATGAAAAATAAACACAGTGGTGCAGAAGATCAGCATAAGAATAGTATTTTTAAATTTTTCCAATTTAATATATATGTATAATACTTGTATAACAAATTTAAAATTTAAAGCTCATTGTAAATATAGTTGATCGTTGTCAAGATATCGTTAAAATTGATGTGAACATACGAATATATATACAGTGATAAAATAATCCCGCCAAAAAGGTTGTAGACCTTTTTCATATTTTGTAAAGTTGACAGTATCATTAATCCAGGAAGTTTAAAAACGATGATTACAATTTGATTCTTGTTTTCATTTCCAACTGCTTTTAACGTGTGTATTTATCTAAATTTATATTATTTTTAAAATATTTTTTATACACATTTTATAGACATATTATAAAGTCGGTGCAATAGGATAAGAATTTTGGAACATTGTGTTTATTATTATTGAATACGTTTTGTTTCCACGAGTTCATAGTGGTTTATTGATAAATTAACTACAGGTTTATTAATATTCGTAACTCCATTAAGGATCATGTTAAGGGCTAAATTGGGAACAGGTTTATCAAATGTATCAGATTAACTAGACTGAATGTATCAAATTAACTAACTAAACCTGTAAGCAGTGTAGGTTGACACCTTCATTAGTCGCATTTTTGACACTTCAATGTTATTTTTGTTTTAGGCTAAAGCTATAAAAAATTAAGATTGACTTTTGCAAATTATTTGTAGAGCGATGAGTTATACACCTACGTTTGACTTATGTATTATCTCTATCGATTTTACACACACACTTTAGGTTTGACATTTTGGTTCGGAGGAAGTCGTTAATGTTATTTTTGTTTTAGTTAATGGATTTTTTTGTAGGTGACTGTATATTAAATGAAAACCAATTTTTAGTAGTTGTGGTTTTTATTTAACATATATTTTTAAACGGATTTTGTTTGTTTATAGTTTTAGAGTTGAGTGAAAAATGCACACTGTCAATCAGCTTTTTGTACCACTTGTCAGAACCTTTTTTTTCCTGTTACAACTAGATTTACATGAAAAAAATAATGCATTGATCTGCATTTTTATTATATATATTTTTTTTGCGTGTTTATTTTCCAGGTGTGTGATATATGCTTGAATATGTCATTTTCAAAACACCAGTGATCTTTGCTCCAATAAATTCTTGGCTGGCGTATATACGTTTGACAAAAGGCTCTCGAGACTTGTGTAAATGTCAGAATCGTGTTGACTTTTGTTTTGTTTGTTTATCTTTTTGCTGATTAAGTATATGGAAATTTTACAAACAAGTAAGGGACTAGATTTCGACTCCCCCTCGGTGATTTGGTCAAGTTAAGATTACCAGTTTGTTTTTTAATCATGTACAGTAGTTAGCTCAGTAGTGGAGGAATGCTTCTAGGTGTTAGATTGTTGATTAATCTAGGTGTTGAGTTTGATGATTATGCTGGTTACGTAACAGATTATTTTTTTCTGTCGTTCCTACCAAAGTTGTAGCGATTTGTGAGAATTGTTTTTTGTTTTTTTTCCTACTATGGCGGGTGCGAGGTTTGATTTTTGTTATTATTTTGCCCACTTCAAAACCTGGTTTGTCACTCTTCGAATCAGCGGCACACCCCTTTGCGATGGAAGCGAGTGGATCGCGCCCACTAGGATTCTTTGTGCTTGATTTTTTAAATGATTTTGCACCAGCAGATAGTCTCTAAACCCTGCTTCCGAGAGTGCGCTCTAGTGTTCATCTCGAATATTTATTATTTTATTTTATTTTATTTTATTTATTTCTCGACCATTTTTAGATTTGTTTTTGCGATTTACACATTTAACAAGAGTTTCGTAATGTTATGGATTGATTGAAAATATGGGTTTATCAATTACGTTTTAAAATGGTTTGCTTAAATAATTTAACACCCTGTACAGTTTGTATGTGATTAAGTGAAATTACGGATACTGACAAAACGTGATGACACAAGACGTTTCTTCATCTTGTTTGTTATAGTGTAGTGAAGTAAAATATACTTACTACCTTCATGATACTTTATTAAATATATTTAATGTGTAATCAATCAATGAATTTATATTAATATTATTATTATTATTATTATTTATCATTAGCACTATATAGGCCTACTGATGCTTTTCAATAGCCATAAAAATGTATAAAGTGCATTTGCAACATCAGATGTTCTGTTTAACGTATATGACGCATGTATTGTCACTTTGTGTAGCGATAGTAAAAATTATTGTTATAAAATTATAACTTTTGTCCAATGAAATTAGGTCTAAAAATAGCGTGAAAACTTTTTGGGTGATGAAGATAATTTGGTGATGTAATGGAAGTGGTAGACAAAGTGTGGCTAATGGAACCATTCACTTTTATTTTATTAATATTTATTTTTTTTTTTTTCCGGTTAAGTGTTGAAAGTTAATTTCATTAAGCGTTATCATGGCCCACTATAGAATCAATTGTTACGTTACAGGATATTGCTCCGTCAGTTGCTAATAAGTTTAAAAATGATAAATGTTAACCTTTTTGTTTTTTGGGGGTACAGTAGTGGTGTATGTATGTATAGTACAGTTTGTAGTTTTATTGCTACTGACAGATGATCAATAATGGGTATTGTAATGGCAATAATGGCAACATTTATACTATCTCATAATAGCAAAATTTATAATATCGCATGATAGCGAAATTTCATATGTGGAACTTAGCATAAATTGAGGACTCTTGTTGTTGTTGTTGTTACTTTCTGCATATGGGGGTGTGGCCATTCAGTTTGTTTGATTCTTGGCTTAGGCAAGTTGAGCGTGTCGATAATAGTTATCCAGAATATTTGATTGAACTGCGTGTCCAGGATGGATATCGGGAACTATTGATCGACGATTGGGAGGGGGGACAAAAAGAGTCGTGTTGTTTCAGTGGTTCACTTGAGTGGAAGAAATTTCATTATTTATTTTATATTTTTCTTCTTCTTATTTCTTGTTGTTGCCATCCTTAGTATGAAGTGTGGTCGTTTTCATTTCCTGGTGATAGTTGTTGACATTAATGTTGTTTTATTGGATTTTTCTCGGTATCTTGATGTTCCGAAGATTCTGTTTTGTTTTTTTGTTCTTCATTATTTCGTTTTCTCTTGAAGATATAATGATTTATTATCTTTAAAAAAAAATTTTAATGGCCAATTGGATGAAGATATTCACAAATAGGTGTAGAATTTTATTTAATCAAACATAACATTGAAAAAAAAAACAAAATCGAATGTAAAACGACCTTGTTCGTAATGGAACACCCTCTTTTTTGTTCATACTGTGAGCGATTTATTTACACACCAGTTTAAGAAAAAATACCCCGAGGTTTGAAATTAATTCTCTTGGGAGTTTGCGAACTTGGTGGCAAGTTGGATCTATCAGTTTTAAATTTTTATTTTATTTTATTTCATTTTTTTTTGAAACGGTTAATTAAAAGATTATCTTGCATTTATCTCGAGAAGGGGATTACGCAGTACCGGGATCACATAAGATTAGCGAATTTTTAATTTCGTTCCATGAGGTTTCAGAATTTGTGGTTAAAATTTTGTGTTAACATGTCTAGGATGTGTGTATTTTTTATTTTATTTTGTTGATTTTTATTACATATATATATATTTTCCGTTTGTCTTTTATGCGTGGTAGGATGGACAAGAGCCGTCCAGTCCAGTAGTCAGCCAGGAGAATAAATAACCTGCGAAAAAAATTTGCAGTGTGTTACCCCGCTATAGGTTTGTACAATTAATTAATTCCTAGTTTAATTCAATCCTGGCTGACCATTGGATGGTGGCTGAGTGACGATTGTATTTTTTTTTATTGTATGTGTGTAAAAAAAATAGAAATGTAGTATGTGTTATATACACCTATTATAATACGTGTAGGTAACACAAAAAACTATTATTTTCTTACTTTTCCGACCAAAGTGTATTACTTTCCATCGAAAGTGTGTTAATTTAGCGTTCACATTTTTTTTTGATGTGTTGATAAAATGAGAATGAGTGCACGTTTCACTACGTCACTTGTACATTGTCATGTACATCGCTATGTATATACATGTAATTTGGTATTCTGTCAGGTAATACCTACCTACATTGCACATCATTCATAGATTTCTCTATCCGGACTGACATAGGTCTGAGGTCACAATGGGTTCATTTTAACGACTCGCATTTCATCTTGCTTTAGTTAGTCCACTGAATATATAGTAGATTGATTTGTAGTTCATTAATCACCCGATAGAGAATGCGGTTTATACCAATGTAATGTATTGGAAATTGTTAAGAGAAGACATTGCGGCGGTAGCGTGTGAAAAAACCGCCACTAGATGGGAGTGCGACGTTTTGGTTTGTTAGCTGGAATAATAATTTTTGCCTGTGGCGTGATTTCCATGGAAATAACTGCAACCTCGCCTCCTATTTTTTTTTTTCGGTTTAATTATTTCTCATACCCTGAATAAGCAGGTTTTTTTGTTTTGTTTGTTTGTTTGTTTGTTGGTTGGTTGGTTTGAAGAGTGATTATTTGCTGCTTCTTGCATGGGGAGAAAGCGGACAGGAAAAAAGATGTTGGGTTGAAAACGTATAGAGGGCGCAGCTAAGCTCCTTGTGAAAGGTTTCTTGGTGCAAAGTATAAAAATCGATAAGTGCAACTGATAAATTCTTCGTCGTCTTCTCGGTAGCTAGCTGTTGTGTTTACATGAATTTTCATTCACTGCTGCGTATGACATCACGCACCAGGAAAAGAATAAAATGTGCATTTTGAAACCGATGATGATAATAATAAAAAGGCAAAGGGGTTAATTTTCAAACCAAACATGGTTTGAATGTTGTGATTGGGTTGCATTTATGACCGGACTGGTTGTTGAATAATATAATTTAAAATAAAAAATCAACGTCTTGATTATTTGGAAATTGTGTTGAAGATGTGCAAAATGATGAATGTGAGAAAATACAAGTTGGGATTTCAATATTGTTGTGGGATGATGGCTGTTGAAAGTGAAATAAGGAAATGTTTTTTTTTATAAATGGAAGTCTATAAATAAAGTACTGTGTATAATTATTATATAGTTAATTAAATTGAGCATATTTTGCAGAAAAAGTTTGGGGGTACTGTATAAAAAAACTAATATATATATATAACCTTGGAAAAAGCCGAAAGAACTTTATTGGTTATCCGATACCTATTACAATGTTCAAGATGTGTTGCATGAAATAGGAAAAACATGAGACGAAACCTAAAACACTGTTTCTGGCTCTGCCTTAAATAAAAGGTTGTCCTTAAATAACAAAGTTTTTTATATAATGTTTTATTATCAATACACAATAAAAAATTTTCTTTCAAGAATGCATAAATAGTGTCACCTTGAAAAGCAACACCTGAAAGAACTTAACTGATCCCAACACATTATAGGCTATCGGACATTGGATTATTAAAAATGTTTTGAGAAATACGCAGCATGGAGTAAGAAAAATCGATTCCTATTTAACTTACATGTATGGTAACGAATTCTAAGTAGACCTGGATATAAATTCGAGATTAAAGCATACAGATGTAACCAGGTAGTTATCAATATTGACAACAATTTTGTCATTTTGTATGTATTTAATGTGCGCACCTGCATAATTGTAGGTTATACGTTTAATTCACCACGTTCAACCTGTGAATCACTAGATAGATGAAACACATTTTTTTTACAGTAATATATTTTATTTTATTTTTTCAATAGCAAGTATAGTATAACATTTTGTGTGCATTTGAACAAATACACACAAATTAAAAATTATATTGCTTGCTATGGAAAATGAAATATATTATATATATGTATATATAATAATTTTTGATTTGTGTTATTTTTGTTTTCCCACCTTCATGTGTATTGTTCATATTTGAATATGTAGAAAAAGTTTTTTGGAATTTTTAGTTCGAAACAAGGTTCGCAGCCAATTGCTTATTTATTATTATGACGAGATTAACCCCCATGTCTCTGTGTAATGCTAATGACACGAAAATTGCTTTTGCTATAAGCCAGTTAGTACCAGAAGAGGGAACGTTTGTGCAGGGCTCACAACTTGCTCCTTATAAATGCATAATGAAGACATACAAATTTATTTATTTTAGTATGGAGAGAGAAATTTGGAAGCGAAAAATAAAATTGTACGAAACGGATTCGTCGTTAGCTATAAAATATACAGATATATATCAATAAAGACAAAAAAAGGCTTCTTTTTTGGCTTGTCGTTACTTATTTCAGAAATATCATTTGATTCAATTGAGCGTCATTTTAGAGAAATGGATCTAAAAATGGGAGTTTGTGTAGGTGTGGTCGTATTAAGAAAATGTCATTTTAAAACTAATTGTGTTCTTTTTTTTGCGTTTCGTGGTTGGAGATACTATTTCTTGCTCTCCGTCACATTAACGCATGTTTGTTAGTCTTTTAACATCTCTATTAGTCTAAGTTTTGTTTTATTCTAGTGAGATTTAATTTGTTTTTCTCTTTGTTTTTGAATTTATAGGCTAGAAGATTCCTCGTCCAGCCATGAAATTTGCTTCACATTTCCATTCTCATGAAGATCCTCCAGAAAAGCAACAAAACCGGTTAATAACAAAAACGGGAATATGAGCATAATTCTGCAGATAGGGGGATCGCATGTACGCACTACCCCTATAAAGTGCACGGAGACCATCATGGGTACAAGTTCCGAGTAAGTACATAAACGAAAATGTTTTTCCAACTGAAATGTGGGATTTTTTAATTTTTGCTTCAGCTTTTGTGGGAGAGTTATTTTTGGAAAGAAAGACTCACCACGGAGTGGTGTAAAGGAGAATGTTAGCTTTATAAAAATAGCTGCTGGGTTGGGAGAGTGTATTTTGGTGGTTTTGTGTTGTTTGATTAATTGTCATTAAAGTTATGTTTTTCGAAACCGGAACCATGTGTGCGGTGGACCGTGGACCTGGAATGGGTACCGGGGGTAAATAAACCTGACGTGGTGGAGTTGTAGGAAAATATAAGCGATGAATCATTGCATAGAAAGACAGACTAAAATTGTGAATAGTAAATTGCTCTTGACAATGTCATTGAAGTTGGATATTTATGATCATGTGGTCGAATTGCATTTTCAGTGTAAATACTGTACTGTAAAATTTTTCTCTTGGTGATTAGGACAAGAGTTGAAATCTACCATGTAATCAAATAATATTTTACAGTGTGAATACTGTAAATCAAGAGTTGTAAAATATACTATATCATGATCAACTTTAACATTTTACAGTATGTGCTTTCTACAATATTTACGTTTCAATATATACCAGTACTGTGTAAAATTTACATTGTAAATATTGTAAAATGGTGATATGTCGAGTTAAAATTCACCAAATCATGATCAAAATAACATTATAGAGTGTAACGATGATGTGTCAACACTGTGAAATTGACAGTGTAAAATACTATACAAAAGAATTTCTGGCTCATGAGACCTTGTTATGTAGATACACTATTTTTATGTATCCTGTGTAAAGTAAAATGCACACTATGTAGCGCAGTAGTTGTATATTTCTGGTGTAATTAGTTTTCATGTGTTGGAATTTTTAACCAAGTGACAGATTGTTTAGTCAACTTACACACCACCCCACAAAATCACATAACGGCAGAGTCAGGTGTATGAAATCAAGGACACACTGCGTTCTTCCTTTGCTACTTTTCTACTACTTTTCTATTTTAACACCTAGAATTTTATTTTATTATACAGATTTTGAATCTATGAAAATCGGAATAGTCGTTTTATTTTTCAGTGTTTGCAAGATCGGATTCAAACGTGTTATTTGGCATTTGGAAAGTGGGCAGTTTTGAATTAATTTTATTATCTTATTTACCTGCCCTATCGTACACTTTGAAATTACATAATGCGAAAATGTTCCATAATTACTACTCTTAAGTTGGACGTGAATTTTTCCTGATTTTTTATTTTTATTTTATTTTATTTTTTATTTTTTACTGGTTTTGACCTTTTTTTTTAAATTTACTTATTTTTTTTTATAAACTAGAATCTTATTTATGTGGTGCTAAAGTATAGATGTAAACACCAAAAATGTGTAAGGAAAAGAGATGACCTTGTGATAGCCAATCAGTGGTGATCTTGTTAGTTGTCATGTAAGCAAGCGTGTTGAAAGCTTGCAATGGAAGCAACAAGAGTTTTGCTGATGTGTTTGTCGCAGGTACATGCCAAAGTCAATTGATTCCCATTCAAACTTGGAAATGAAGCTTGTTTGATTGACACGTCATAAGATACTCTTGTTGTTCAAAATATGTTGTTCTGTGCTTCTTCTTTTTTAGTATACTTTTAGTTTAGTTTCGGGTAATGTTTGGCATGTTCTGGACGTGTGCGAGTGTAAACCAACTTGGTTTATTCTGCATCTAGTCAAGATTCTATACTTTTATTTATTTTGTGCAAAGATATTGGTGCAAGAAGTGTGCTCATTAGACAACAAAGCAAGTTCAGATCTTTAAAACATGTTTCCTCGGAATTGTAAAAACGTTACTTGGCACTCTATGAAAATAAAGATCTTGCTACTTTAGCAATTGGAGTGTCGACAAGTATATCAAAAATGCTTTTTCGAGAATCCTCTTTATATACTGGCATGTAGCGTCCCAACATATTGGTTTTTTATTGATGCCATATAGCCAGTGTTGTTGCTTGTGAGAATAAGACGGATACATCAATACTGCATTCATGAAAATCTATCGAGCCATTTAATCTGTAGGAGGGTCTAAAAATATCATAATTGGAAATCTATAAATTTTGGTTATGATTTTGAACTAATTTTGCTTTTAAAACTTGAAAACTTGAGAATTTGCGTTGTATAGTGTTGACCACTCGAACCTTTTATCAATTTTCTCATAGATGCTACTTTGCTCCTAACATCAAATTCAACGATGGTTTTCGTTCACAACATAAACGGAAGAAAAAAACATGCTTCCGCATTTATCTCTAGATTTACACAGGAACTCTCGAATCTTACTTTAGTTATCAATTCATCAATGTGTGATATTAGTTTCTATGGTTTCTAAAAATGGCCAATCTGGAAACTAGTCCGTCATTGTTTTGAGTAAAAATAATGTTTTGAGAGAAAATGCCACTGGACAATAGTTTTAAATACTCGTTCAATGCAGTAAACGTCTAAGTTAGTTATAAAGTGTTTTATCACCAAATTAGTGTTTGTGTTATTGATGATGGTGAAGAATCTTGTTTTACGAAATTTCTATAACAAAGCGCAAGTCTCAACATTGTTGGTTTGAATACACGCTTTGCTGGTTTGACTGTTTTGTTATTGTGACAAACTTTTAATATTTGGGGGGGGGGGGTACAACCTACTATCGGGTCGTATCTTCTAACTTAGAAATGCATTACAAATCTACATTTGTATAGGTGAGGTTTTCGCCAAACCATCGCATGAATCAAACTTGTTTTTGAGTTGCTGTCGATTCAATTTGAAACATCAGATCCATTCAAAGAAACAAGTGTAGGTTTTTGTACTAGTTAAATGTTAGCATAACGACGATGGTGTGATAACGGTTCAAATCATTTTTGTGCTCAAATTGGTAAACGGTTATTGAAATGATAAAACGGTGACGATCTGTACAGTGAATCTTGTGTAACTTGAGAATCAAGAGGAAAAAAGATGTTATCTGGTGTAACTTAGATGAGGTTGACCCTTAGCTGGACGCAGATACGGTGAAGTGGGAAGAAAAAGTTGTATTTACACGCTAATTTGAATCGAAGCGATAAATTCCGTTGGAAATGTGGAAGGCTTGGTAGAGATTTTCATTCTTATTTTATTTGTTCGTTTTGTAGTCCGGAGACTATGGAGGCCGCGGTCGTTCCAGAAGATTGTGCATCCGTGCAAACTTCAATGTCGACCCTGTATTCGAATTGTTTCGGCCTTCCGTACCAGGTAACGTTGGTTTTTTTAGCCGTATTGCTTTTTTCGTACCCTACCGTTTTCTTCCGCTTGTCTTTTCGTAGCGTCGACCGAGTGTCGAAACTTGTCGCACGCTATTCTAATCCTACGAGTGGTGGAATACGTTGAGCCTCGTTCGTAGGTGTTGAATCGGTGCATGCACAACGTAGGAAAAACTCGTTATGCGAACGCACCTTGTAAAATGAGAGTAATTGAAGAGATTTGTTTCCAACCGAAACAAATCTATCCGTGCGTCGCTGATTCCAAATATTTAATTTTGAAGGCTCGTAACTTATTTTATTTTATCAGCACTCTCAAAAACCAAGTAAACTCTATGGTCAAATGAAGTAAAAAAAATAATTTCCTGAGAAATTGTATTTATATAAATTTTTTTTGGAAATGAGCTTTACAATTTTACTCTTGAAACGGCTCATGCTTTGAAAAAAGCCACGTGTTAAAGGAGGCTCGGTTGGTTATACCCTACGTCACAGTTTCACCGCTCGACACTAAATCCTGGTTTTCCTGCTCTTCCTCGACTGTCGCTCTTTCTATCTGCTGCCGTTGTATATAATTTGATTGATTGATTGAAAAGAACTTGAGCATGTTGATTTTCACGTAAAGTTTTGGCTCCAGGATCATAACTATGGGGCTCCGCCGCCGCCAACGCCACCCCAGTCTCCCGCCAAAGTGAACGGCGCGATCGACGACGACACCAGCACGTCGATAGTCACCACCAGCACCAACAATGACGAAGACGGAGCCGAAGAAGAGAGCATCACTCGTTGCATTTGGTAACTAAACGCTTTATTCCCCCAAGTGCAGTTAGTTTGCATCTTTTTTAGTGATACGTTGTTGAAAATGGGGTTTGTTTTAAAAAATTGGGGTTTCGAGGAATTTGGAATTGTCCTAGGAAAGAGTTGTAGTGTAAGCTTTTTCACAATTCACGTACGACAACAAAGTAATTTGGTTTATAAAATGTTACATAGCTTGGCCTTAATTAATTATTATTTTTTACCATCAACAGTGAATTTGATCACGACGACGAATACATGATATGCTGCGACAAGTGTTCGTAAGTTGGTTTTTTCAAAATATTATTTGCTTCTTTTTAGTTGCTATTTTTTTTTACCTCTATAGTTTTGACTCGTATCTTTCACCTTAGGTTGATAAGAGGCATGCAAATAAAGTAACGGTTATCTTATCTCGTAACAGGGTTTGGCAACACGTCGATTGCATGGGCTTGGATCGGAACAACATCCCTGAAACTTACATGTGTGAAAAGTGCGAACCACGCAGAGTTGATCGGCAGAAAGCCAAAGCTTTGCAGACTAAAAAGAGGGAGGAAATGACAGGTAACGAACGGCTTTTTGATTTCAAAACGGTTGTTAGTCGAAAGATCGTTAATCGGAAAAAGCATTTTGTCAGGTTGTAGTAAACGTATGACTGAGGGAAGATTAGATAGTCTACCATGTTTGTTGTTTTTTGTTAGCGAGTGCGTGACTTTTGTGTTCACTGGAATGAAAGAGGGGGAGAGTGTAGTTATGTGCGGTGCATTATTGTGCGGCTGTTTATTTTTAACGCCTCTGCGAAGCGGCGGCGTTTGAAAAACTATACGGCTGGGATTTCCAGATTCTAGTTCTGAGGAGAGTGGGAATGAAAATTCGCAGTTTAAGACGACTTCCTTGCCTCATTCCACATCAGCTCTGGCGACGAACAAGGGACGGCGGATGCGTCGACGGATCCGGGATAAACCCACCGAAGAGAAGGCTGCGACGCCGACCAAAAAGGTGAAGCGCGAAAAGGAGAAGGTGGAGACTCGGAGGATGCAGTCGACTAGGAAGAGAGTGAGTTGCTTTGTTAAAACTGCAGGTTGTTCCTAAAAAGTGTATTTTTAATGTACTTGTTTATTCATTTTTATTATTATTATTATTTTTTGTTGCAGAGAAAAAGCAAATCGTGTGATGTAGCACCGATCGATGAAGACGCAAGGGATTCGTGGGAATCTAGCATTCGGTAATGTTGGTTTTTTAGTTTACAAAAGTTGCAGTGAAATTGAATTGTATGCCTGATGGGTGTGATAAATTTGGCAGGGACTATACGGACAATTACGAAGAAGCGGAAGTGAATCAGTATAGTCCTGAAGTTCATCTGCAGCTCAGCAATCTCAAACTCAACGGTCAACACGAGGAGTTGGCAAGGAAGGTTTCCGAACATTTGCGCGTGCAATTGGGTCGGGTGTCTGAAGCAAACCAAACATCCAAAGTAAGTAACGCTTTATTTTTTTTCAATTAAAAATAAAGGTGGCCACTTAACGTGAGATTGTGTTTTGCAGTGTTTGGTTGCAGTTGAAGATATTATGCCAAATCAAATCATATGTGAATATAGAGGAAAGTTCCTGCTGGTGTCTCAGTTTCAAGAACAAAATCCAGCGTTCAACAAGTACGTCGTCGAGTGATATTTTGGTTTACATTGAGATTCAATGATTTGCTATTCAACTATTTTGCTGATGAGTGTTTGTTTGTTTTGCAGATTTTATCCATTTGTATTGTTTTATTCATTCCACAAAGACCAGGAAGATATTTGTGTTGATTCGCGGGAATATGGTAACGATGCTAGGTTTGTTAGACGTTGTTGCTGTCCTAACGCTGAAGTAAGTTTTGTTTTGTTTGGCATTTGTAGACTATTACTGACATTTTGATTGAATGTTTTTTTGTTTTGTTTTAAGGTTCGTCATGTCGTTGAAAATGGTTCTTTGCATTTGTACATTGTATCCACAGCCAATATCAATCAAGATGATGAAATCACGGTGCCGTTTGATTTTGATTATGAAAGCTGGTGAGTTTGGTTCCATTTCAAATTGGAATGGAAAAGTGCAATTATTTTAGAAGTGCACCTTGTTTTGAGCGATTTGTACCCAAATTTTAAACGCTTTGCTGATTTGGCTTTTCGTCTCGTTTCAGCACTGAGAAAATTGAGTGTCCCTGCTTAAAAGCAAACTGTGTTGTAGTTACGTTTCATAAACGCAATGGACAACTCGATAAGAGGTAACGCTAGTTGTAAATGTTTAATCGGTCGCGGAAAAGGTTTTTGTTTGATGTTTATTATTCCGTTTTAGCAATCAAGATAAAAGGACAAAAAAGAAAAAGAAAACTAGTACGAGCGAAGACAGCAGCACTCAGTCGTCGGAGATGGCGACGTTGACCAACGCCACAGGACACAAGACATCACCCCTTCGAGTCTCGCACAGCAATAATCAGCAGTCTAATCAAATAATGTCGTCGTCATCGGCGTCGGACGAATTGGTACTTAAGCACGAGGCGACTCTTTCGAGTAGCATCAGTTCGACCATTCCAATGTCGATGGTGACTAACTCGACTTGTTCGGAAGTTGAAACTGAGGAGCAAGCAGCTGAAAGGAGGAAGAAAATGGTGAGTTGAGTTGTGAATTAATAGGTTTCGAGTTGGACTAAATTTTTTGTTGGTAGAGCAATTTTAGAAATATATTTTTTACATCCTTGCTAAGCAAGGGTTCGATGTACAGCGAGTTGTCGACTTGGGCGGTGAATTCGTTGCGGAGGTTTCCGTGCGAGTCGAACTGTCGAGTTGAATGCGATGAATTTATTTTTACATGTATATATAGTGGTTTCAAATCATGTTCATGTTGAGTTGATAATAGTCGGTTTAGTCTTCGTAGTTATATAACTACGGAAACGTACGGCATAGAACCAAAAAATATTATAGACAAACTAGAAAAACCCAAAATGGCGAGTGACACTATCAGCCTAAGTCGAGGACTTGCTGTATTTGAATTGCCTGTTAGTGTTAGTTTATATCTTAACTTCACTAGATGGCATTACTTTCTCCATGGACATTTTCACTTGTAGTGTAGTACTATTGGGAAGATGTTATATCTTTCCAATAGTATTGTACTACTACTGCTATACATCTTAGATGTATATATAGTGAAGATTACTTTATTATTATTATAAAATCAATATAGACCAGTTTTATTCGGATAATAACAGTCTTCGGTTAATAGGAAAAATAATCGCAGGACCTACATGTACAATAATAACCACTCTGATAATTGCTGTCATGACGACACATCGTGTAAACGCATTTTTAGTCGGTTTGTAACACTGTTTTGTTGGTTCAATTTGCAGACGAGGGAGGAAAGGAAGATGGAAGCCATAATCAAAGCATTTGCTCGTCTTGAAAAAGCTCAGCAAAGGCGCCAAGAAGCTTTAGCCCGGTTGGCGCAGAAGAAGGAAGGGATGGAAATGAAGAAGAAGGAAGATGGCGATAAGAAGAAAGACTCTCCGGAGGTTGTCGAAGAGTTGGCCGCCGACGACCCAGTGAAATCCACCGGCGGCGGCGACAATGCAAACATCCCTGTTGCGTCCGTTGCTCCCGAGACTGTCGTCGACGAACCCATGGCGGTGTGCGCCGAGGAGACAAAAGCTACCGCCGCCGCTGTCGCCGCAACGGCCACCCCTAGCATCAAGCCGAAAGGGAAAGGGAAGAAGAGGAAGAACTCTGGAAATCCTTCTCGGCGTCGGACGCGAATGAACAGCGGAGGTTCCGACATCATTTCGCCCGACGAGAGCACCCAGAGTTTGATGAGCGCGTCGTCATGCACCCCCAGCACAACCCCCCCTGTAACTACACCCATCTCCACGCCACCCATTTCCGTTCCCGTCGTCGTGCCGGCACCGCCATCTCCTCTGCCCCCCGAAATACTCGTGCCATCCATCATGAACAATGTCAACACGCCCACCATCACCAACAACAACAATGACGGTTTCAAATTTCCCAAGACCAAGAAGGTATTTTTATTTATAGACCATGATAATTTGGTTGATTGGAACTCTTTGGTTGATTTATTTATTTTGCGTAGTTAATGATGACGGAATGGTTAAGCGAGAAAACCGAAATTCCTATTCAACCTTTGACCATCAAGACTGAGCCACTGGAATTCACAACAGCTAGTCCCACGTGCTACATGAGATGCGCTCGCAGTCCAACCGGAATCACGTCGGCTCATCTCAGGCGATCGAGCACGGGTTCTTGTTCGGGACAGATGAAACCAGCTGCTGCCGACAGCTCTCTAGGCTCTGCTAAAAAGGTACGGGAATCGTCCTTGGCTTGGCGGGCGAAATGTTTCTAACCTCGGACGTATCGTATTTTTGCGAAGATAAGACACAACTTTTAGGGGTTCTGAATAAAAAAGGAAATGTATAGGTTTAATTTGCCAAAAGACTGGGGTTGAGTTACAAACTGTTTTATAATGTGATTCTCGCTTAATGTGGAGAAAGAGGATGAATAGTTTTAAAATAATTGATAGGTTGTACTTTGAAATTTTTGTAGAGGTGGCTTCGTCAAGCTATGTGCGAAGAGGTCAGTCATACCATGGAAGTTTCATCACCCGTCGTGACGAACGGGGCAATGAGTCCGATGCACGGATCCAATAGCCCGAGCTCATCACCACCTATTCGTGAGTAGAAAATCCTTCGATTCCAACTGTTGGGAGTTTGTAGGATTCGCTGGGTTGAAAGGTGATTTATTTTGAGATTTTAACGAGTCCTTTTCTTGGTTCGTGACAGCTGCTGCAGTGGACCTCGTGACTCCACTGAAGAAACGTCGACTGGCTCGTGAATCCATGTCATCCGATACGATACTTTCGACGCCTCCGTCCACACCGTCTCCTTCCGTTTGTAGCGGAACGAACGAGCCAAGTTGCGCCGACGGAACGGCAGCCGTCGATCCGGAGGACGACGACGAGTTGCCAGTGTTGGAACCGGAGTTGAGGTATTCGGTCCAGCAGCCCTTTCCCACTGAGCAGAACAGCGAGACAGCAAAAGTAATCATTCCAGAGGTGTGTACGGTAAGTTGTCGAGTTGAATGATAATAGTCTTCGTCGGCTACCGCCATCGATTAATTGTGGGAAAGCATTACTTAGTGTACAGTTATTTCTAGTCAGTAATAATAACAACTGTGTACATTTTTATTTCAGAAAAGCACGCCACTTGTGTACAATGTTTGTAAAGAACCTTCTTTAGAGTCTGCCCAGGTGATTAATTGCATTTCGTCAATTGTTTCATCCGACCGTATTGTATCGTTTTAGTAACCAACGAATATTTATTTTTTTTTTTCACTACTCCAGGAGGTGAACTCGGTCTGTACTGACTCTGTCGCTAACGTTGCTGTTGCACAAACGTCAAACCATGCCATCGTCCAAGACGATCATCCTCCTGGTGCTGTAGATCAGCTGTTTGACTCCAAAACCACTTGTTCGGTGAAAGAGGAAAAATTGGATTTGCCGTGCGAATCCTTGATCAGCGACAGTTGCAAAAACAGCCCCGTGAAAGAGGAGGGCGACAGTTTGAGCTCTGACAAAACTAAGACGACGACGACGTCGTCAACGTCGTCGTCACCGCCGTCGTCGAATCTCGATTTGATGCCCTCGTGCTCGTCGTGGAAACCTGCCGCCTGCGGTGTGCAGAACGCTGCCGAACCTGTGCCCAGTGAGAAAAACGATAATGTGTTTCAAGAAGATGCGATGGTTCCTGAAACGTCTTCGGGCAACGCGTTGCCGTCGACTTCGACGCCGGCTTGCAAAGCTGTCGACAACGTGAGCACGAGCTCGGAAGTTAGCACTTCGGTCAATTCCATATCTCCGTTGACGAAAGACGATTCTTCTTCCGATCACTGGAACGAATCAACAGCGCCGCCGGTGGTCGACAGTGCTTCGGTGGTGAGCTGCGATTCCAGTACCAGTGACAAGAATGACGGATTGGTGAGAAGCTTGTCGAGCGCGGTGGCTCCGTCGACGACCAGTGACGCTTTGAGTAGAGTGCGCGTCGACGGTGACAGCTCGGCGAAGGATTTGAGCAAAGATTCGCCCATCAGCACGGTGCAAAGTTCCGTAACCGAAGAGTCGACGCTGGTGGAGGTTCACGAGCCTGCGTCCACCAAACCCGATTCGTCGACAGTGACAGTCGCAACAAGTGTTTCATCCTCATCGTTCTTGTCGTCGTCGTCATCAGTTTCACCATCATCTGTAAATGTGGATCAGTCAGTTTCATGTAACAGTAGTGTAACTCTTTCTGTGAGTGTTGCGTCATCGCTGTCGTCGTCGTCGTCATTATCGTTGAACAATGTGATTTCATCATCTTCAGTACCAGTTTCATCTCTTTTGTCGTCATCATCTTCATGCTTTCAATCCGATGCGAAGGGGATGCCAGCGTCCTTGCAACCTTCGCCGTCGTCATCGTCCTCTTCGTCATCATCCATTTTAGAACTGGCATCCGAAACTGATGTTAGCAATTCCCAGATCACAAGTACGTGCTCCGTAGCCAACGGAATAAGTTCGCAAAACTCTTGCGCTTCTATGACATCATCGGCGAACGTATCATCACCTGCTTCAACTTCATGTGTTCAAAACCCAACTGTAAAACGAAAGGTAATTTTCGAGTTTGTTCTTAAAGATGAACGTTGGGTAACTTGACGACGTTTGTTTCAATTTGAACTTGACGTGATTTTGTTGACACGCAAGTAGTGAGAGAAAGTTAAGTGACGCTGCTCTCGACGTTGCAGTTTATGTTGACAGTAAGCTACTTTTTACAAATGTCAGGTTTCCCATATTTACATTTATTTATAGTCTGCCCTCGTTATAATGAAATCACAATAGGAATGTCATGTTTTATTTCATTCTTCTCTTATTTAATGTTACGCACTATATACTATAATAGGCATAGACCTACATTATAATTAAATGTATAACAGACCATGTAGTTGATGTTTAATGCATATTTTAAATTGGCCGTTAACTTTGTATAAAAACTCGGGGGAATGCAAAATGCACCCCAACAAAACATAACGAATGTTGGACAGAGTTGAAGTGAGTCGGGAAATTGTACGGGATGAATGTTTAAAACAAGGCACGTCGCAAGTTCGATGACAAAACATTTTTTGTTGTTGTTGAGGAACGTCTGAAAAAAAAATGTCAACCTTTGAAAAGTGCAGTTGAAAATTGGTGACAGTGTTTTCGTTTGGGTTTGCAGGTATCTTTGTTGGAATACAGGAAACGGAAATTGGAAAATCAGTGCGTGAAAGAAAAGGGTTGTTCCAACGCGAGCTCGATCGCGGCGACCGCCAACTCTGTGTCGAGCACGTCGGTGAACAGCCCGGTGGACTCGAACCAAGGAGACATCACTTCCACACCACTGAAACTGTCAACGTTACCGTTGTTCGAATCTAGCAGCAACAGTATGGATTCGGTCAAGAATGCAGACGAGAGCAGTGAGTAGGAAGAACGTTCATTTCTAGTGTTTTGTTTCATTGAGGATGCTGACGATGGAACGTTTTGTTTATTCATTTTTTGTGTGTGTGTGTTATGCAGCAACTTCCAAGAAAGATTCCAAGAAAAATCTCGAAGACGATGTTCGATGGAACAGTGCTCCCACGACGTTGGAACAGCAACGGGAAAATTTGACTCAGAGGCTTCGAAGAGAGTTTGGTTTGATCACCGACGATGATTCCGATTCCGATAAGGAAAAGGAAAAAGGTAAAAATCGATCGGCGTCTTTCATTGTTGGTGTCAAGGGAAATGATTAGTACAGTCGTCCCTCGTTATCTCTTTCATTTCAACAGTGGTTTCAGTGAACGCGCTATTTTTCCAGGAAACCTAAACACGTTGACTATAACGAGGGATCACTGTACGACGAAACTAGTAATAAAACGAAACGTAGCAAAACCGGTCACCGACTCCCAATTTGTTGAGCTTGCGGACAATGGTGGGAGAGGGGGTGTTGCCCAATACGACGTATGGTAAAACGGCAAGTTCTCGTATTACTGTTTAACATGCATGTTGCGATTTCGAAAGAGCTACTAATTCACCTCCCCCGCAAAATGTCGATAACAAAACGATTCGTTCGCAAAATTGACTAACTAGCAAATTGGGTTTTTAACGAGTGATGGAATGTTCGTTTTGGGCTGGGTCGTGCATTGCATTTCATATTTCATTTCATTGGATGCCGAGATTGTTGTACGTTTTGTAACCTTTGTGCGGAAGTTTGATTTTCTTGTTGCTTTCGCCCACTAACACAGCACCAGATTTGAAGCGAACGAACAATCGGACTCCCCCTCCTCCTCCTCCCCCTCCTGCCAAAGGGAAAGGATTTCCCTCGGCTCCTGGTGGCCCGCTAAGTGGTACGTTACATAGCAACGACTAAATAACACGTCACCTTTATTTTTCTGCATGCCTTATTAGACAGTGCAAAACGTCACTTTAGTGTCATGTTGTTTTTTTTCGGCTCTGAATGCAGTTTTTGTTATTTTGGTTTGATTCACCTCACACTTTGTTGGACGTTTGAAGCTACTACTCGCTCCGTTTCAAATTTCTAAAGTGTTGATAAAAAATGAGAATGTAATTTTTGGTCGATTTGTCATTGTTTGAGACGATTTATGTGCACCAAGCATGCTTTCCACTAACTGCACTGTTATCGTATTAACTCGTTCACTAATGTAGATTATCTCAATCTTGCCTCATAATCATCGTGGCAGAAGCATTAAATGAATAGTGGGACATAATTTGTGTAACAAATGTTAAGTTAGATCGATTGTTTGTTTTCAGAGGAGATTATGTATATTGTAAACGTACATCGGTTCTTTTGTGAATCTGCTAAAGTAGAAACCTTACCTCTTTAATCTTTATTGCAAATAGATTTAGGTTACAATTGACTAATTTTATATAGTATTGTTATTTTAAAGTTTTATAGATTTTTAGTTATAGTTATTTTCATATATTTTTAGTTATAGTTTTCTCACCTTGCGTGCACTTGGTGCTGTTGATGGTGCACAAGTTATTGTGTAGGAAGTCGTGATAAAGATTGTTCACTTTTTCGTTTTTAGTAGAAGAAGAAGGGTTTATACATACGCAGAACGGTCGGCCAATCGGTTGCTATCCTTCTCACCCTCCAACTCCACAACAGTCACTTGTTAGGCCAGGTAATTTGTTTTTGTTTTTTCACCAAGTCGGTAACCTGTGCAGAAGCATGGATTAAAAAGTTTTTAGAAGTGTCTGGAACATGTTTTCTGAAATTACAATGAAGTGGTTTTTTTATTGGTTTCGTTTCGGGATTAATGTTTTATTTTTCCTTTTTTATTTAAGGTTCGTCCACAACGTTGGTTCGCAATATTCCTACCATCATTGGGATCACTGGCTACCAAGCGGCGAGACCCTTGGCGGCGGTAGTTCCTGGCCAGCAGTACAGCTATCAACAGTACACGACGCACACTGCAGCCTATCCTGCGACTCCTACAGCCCCGTATGCAGCTCCTCAGGTGAGAAAGTCAAACCCCCCCCCCCATGTATCGAAATTAGCATCAACGTTGGAACTGTTCGCAGCTCTCCCGAGAGTTGACGTAGTTAATGCTTGGAGGGTAATGGAACTTGTAACTATTTGTAGGTAGTAGCTCAGTATAATGGACCTCCGCCGCCGCCGCCACCTCCTCCACCGCCGCCTCCGCCATCTCAGGGTCAGCCAATTCCAACCCTGCAGCTGCGTTCGCCCGTGGCCACCGCCTCCGTTCCGCAGCTGGTGGTTCCACCGCCGCCTCCGAACGGCCAGACGGCTGCCACGCTCCCGCACGTTCCGCCTCAGACGCTGATAAGACCAACGCTTTTGCAGGTTTGTGTTTTTAAAACTTTAAAAATCTAAAAACCAGCGATCACCAAAAAAAAACTTGGGCTTCAAATTGTGTTTGTTTGTCGATTCGACAGGCGTTTCCTGAACCGCAGCATCATTTTCCCGCACCTCCGCCGCCACCGCCTCCACAATCGTACTACAGTCAAACGTATTACCAGTAAAAAAAAACACGTTTGTTGGCACCGATGCATTGTGACTGCTGGTTAAACGCAAAAGGACGAGAGAGAAAAATTATACCTTCTCGGACTAGTATTCATAATAGTCATTCGAATCGGTCTTTTTTATTCCGAGTACGTTTCTTTTTGTTTGGCTTGGTTCAACTCCTTCAGTTTATTTTGTAGGCTGAGAAATTTGGCCACGTTAAAGAAAGCCGGGGGTACGACGAACGCGCTAGCAATAGGAACGAATTCCGCTCGGAAACTGATGGCGAAAGATTTTTGTTTATTATTTTTCAACGTGATTGTGAGTCGGTTAGCCTCGTTTAACGATGGAAATAAATGCCGACGAAGGTACTTCGCCTTGTTAAAAAACGTTGCTTTTTTGGTTTTTTGTGAATCTTCTTGTCTTTGAAGGTAAAAATTTTTGGTTCTCTGTTGCAGAGTCTCGTTCGTGCCATTTGTCGAAGCGATTCGGAAAGAAAACAAAAATTGTTTGTTTTTTGTTTTTAACGACGATACAGTATTTTTCGATTCGTTCATCTCTCGCAACTTTTGATTTTCGTGATTTGTTTTTCAGTTTTCATTATTATTTTTTTTTACATGTTCAACTTTTTTGAACTATATATGAAAAGTGTTGTCACAAAAAATACAAAAAACAGAAAATCTACCCAAAAAAAAAATACTTTTATATATATTGTGTGGGAGTTGTTCTCATTTTTCTTGTACAGATCTTTGTACCTTTTTTTCTTCATTGAAACAAAAAAGTGTTGTACAGTTATATAACAAATTATATATATATATATATATAAATATATATATATAAAATGGAGTTAAAGATACGAACGAATTTCATCTTCTTGGTATAAAGAAAGAAAAATCCATTTTTTCAGCTTCCTGCAAGGAGGACAAATCATTTATCATTTATTTTCATTTTTAATCACCCTGTAAATATTTTTCCTACATGATGTAAAACAAACAAACAATCAAAGAGCGGACAAGTTCCCTCGGCTGTTTTAAACAAAAAATATGTCAAATTGGACAATGATGGCGTGTCATTGTTTGAAAAACATAAGTAAAAAATACACGCGTGACTTTTTGTCTTTTATCTTTGATTTTTCGGTTTCTTCGTCGGTGAAATGTACGACGGAGAAATATACAAGACAAAAAAATATATATATATAAAAACAAAAATAAAACGACAAAAAAAAATATCTTGATATATGTATAAAAAACAAAAACCAAACAAACAAACCTGATTCTGTACATTATCTGTATGTAGTCGTTAGAGGTGGTCTCTTTTAAATTTTTGTACTGTACAGTTTACCATTCATTGGTTAGAGGGTATATACAAAAATATGCCATTTAGCGTGTTTTCGTTTCGTTTATTTTGTTTTTATTTTTCACCGTTCGAAAAAATTTGGTTTTTCAGTTTTTTCCGAAACTTAAGAACGAAAAACAGCAAAGTAGCTTAAAACTTGTGATATGAACAATATTTATGTATAATTCATTCTCTCTCTCTCTCAGCAAGTGAATATTTTAGTTGCTGGCAGTGTTTAATAAAGATAAAACGCAAACATTTTACGGTAACAAAAAATATTTGTTGTAATTTTTGTCGGAAAAGAAAATGGCGAAGGGAGCGGTATTTTGTTTTATATCATAGTATCGTTTTTCTTGCTTTTCTTCGTACGAAAAATGTATTTCATCCCCTGTAAATATGTGTCGACTGTAAAATGCACGTGCGCAAAAAAAAAAATAATCCATACAAACAACAGCTCAATCTGTATACAAATGTATAAAAGAAACCATGTTTTTGTCATTTTTTTAATAATTGAAACTACGTGTGTAATTAGATTTCCGGGATTAAAGAATAATACCAGAAATGATGGCTTGTTAAAGTTAGGATGCTAACCGAGCTTTAGAGTTAGTGACCAATCGAACCGAACCCCCCACCCCTTCCCCATGGAAACTTGAAAGTTTTGTTTTTCATAAAATTAATAGGGTCTTGTATGAACGCGGTGCGATTGCATTTTATGTGGTATACCCTATTTGAGGAGTTGGCATGTTACGTCGCCATGCTTCAAAATGCATGCATTAAATCATTTTAGACCAGTCTAGCATAAAAATGTTGGGTGCCTATAATTTGCACTTATTGGATATAGGACATGACTTGTAATTTTGAATTTCTTTTTGTGATTTCTTCCTTTTTGTTGCTTCACTTGATTTTTGGAAAAACTGCGTTTATAAATTGGCACGATATTTTGGAATAACGGTGTAATTGCATTTTTAAATTAGCCCGTCAACTTAACAGATTTTCATGAAAAACCTATATACAGTTGACAGGAACTTTTTTGAATCTTAAATTTGAAGATTCCAAAAGTTTTTGCTATGTTTTCTCAAAATTGCATGTTTTTGAGTTACTCCATTATTCCACCCAACTCCTCACTTAAAAGTCGAGCTAAAATATCAAGTGTTGTGTGGGAGACTAATTCAATGACTAATGAGAAGCAACATTAATATTTACCACGTTGACAACATTTATCGCGGGAATTCAGTGATGACTTAAAGTGGGTGCCCATGAGTTTTTCCAAAGTGGGTGCTGCAGTTGAAACGTCAAATTTTGAAAGTTACTCATTTGAAACTTCATCAAAGAGGTCGCATGGGTGAAAAACATTAAAAATGTTCCACTTGCTAAAAGTGTTTCCCTCTGGCACCTGTATTGAAAATTCCTGAAGGAGTTCACACGGGTGAAAACCTTATATGTTTCTTGTAAAAGGATATTCCATTTGGCAGCATCATGAAAGAATTTACATGGATGAAAAACCTTACAAACGTTCCACTTGCCATAAAGAGAGGTTTTGCTCATCGTCGCATTTGAAAATCCATCACAGCACTCACATGGGTGAAAAACATTACGAATGTTCTACTTGCAAACAGTGTAGCCTGGTCATCAGGTTGGAAATGCATCAAAGAATTCACATGGGTTAAAAATCTTACTACTGTTTAACTTGTCAATAGGTCTTGAACCACTTTCCGAAAGAATTCACATAGGCGAAAAACTTCTCCAATGTTCTATTTACAAAAAGAGCTTTTAACTGTTCATCACATTTGAAATGTCATGAAAGAATGGGTGAAAAATATTCCACTGCCAAAAAGTGATTTTGCTCTTCTTCACATTTGAAATGTAATAAAAGATTCACACGGTTGAAAACGTTACCGATAGAAAGCACTTACAAGAAGCACTCTTCGTGACATTTGAAACTTCATCAAAGGATTCACACAGGTGAAAAACATTTCGAATATTCCACTTGCTAAAAGAGTTTTTCACCTAGTCATCATGTTTGAAAATGCATCAAAAAATTCACATGGGTTAAAAACTTTTCTTGTACAAGGGTCTTCAGTTGCTCAGCTCACTTGACAGTTCATGGATGAAAAATCTTAGTGCTGAACTTTGTAAACTTGTAGTCACCTGGGTGGACTCACGGTTTTTTTGACCTGTGTGAACTTTCTCATTTTAATACCACTATTACGATCTAGTGACAGATTTCCACACTTTTAACCTCAGCAAATGTAGCTCTCTCCAGTGTGTAGTAGTGTAACTATCTGCTAGACACTGCAAGTATGGTGGACGGTGATTTTGAAACCATTGCCATTCTCGTTGCTCGTTTAAAGTCGTAGGGTTCTGGTTTGTTCTTTGGATGATATTTCGATAATTGTTGCGGATATTTCAAGTTGAGTTATGTTCCAGCAACGTGTTCAAGTGGTAGGAAAAACATTTTCGACCCAGCAAACAACGTGAACGTTGGTTTCTACGTGGAGGCTAGTTTGCAAGCGTGTAGTAAAAAATAAAATGGCGCCTGGTTCGGACTGAACTTGAAATGAAATGGACTGGAATAATAAGAAAAGGGCATCAAGCAGCAAGTGTTCGAGTAAGTTGCACGATTCACTGTGAACTATCTAATATCAGTGATTACTGACAAGACGTGATTTAGTGCACGCTATGTTGTACTCCAGTGTTCACCACAAGCCATTGTAATGGTTGTCGTTGAATTTGTTAAAGAACACGTTATGTTTTACTTATATGCATCCACCATTTGAAACGTGCAAAATTGAGAAAATGGAAAACAGTAACCCAGTCATCAATCAGATTTAATATTGTTATTCGATTTTTACGCCAATTTCATCGGGCTCTGAGAAAACTCTTCGTCTACATTGAAGTCTACAACTTGCCAAAATTCGCATAGTGTAATGTGTGTGTGTGATGGAAAAAAATTTCCTTATATGATTTACGTATTATTATTTACGTATTTATTACTTATTACGTATTATTACTTTCCTGTAAACTGACTAAAATGGAGTTAACAGGTTTACAATATGCACGACGATACAATATGTTTATAATTGAATTCTTTTGGGTTTGTTCTACTTACAAATTTAGCAATAATTTATTCCTTGTTTTACCCATTCTACATCTTAGTGATATGCAAATGTGTTGTATTTCTTTCTGTAATGCTTAGAAGAGCCTTACACTAACTGAACTCCTCTCGTTTGCCACTGCTTTTCTAGCCATGGAAGCCCATGATGTGTTTCTTTGATGAAATGCAATGTCTCCTCTTCTACCAGGGACGTTTCCGGAATGTAAAAGTGCCACCTAACAAGATATTCTTCGAGGGTAAGATGATGATTACTTCAACATCATGTAGTGTAGCCCTACACACTAGGTACTACTTGTACCGGTACTGTCTTGTCTATCTGAGATACTATGTGCGCCCTATACGGTAGGTGTTGCAAATGATCTATGCTCACGCAGACCATAGCCTGAAACGGTCATTCGAATGCAAACCAAATTTTATGCAACTTCACGATTTTTCAACAATGTACTTTACTACAGTATGTTACAATGTGTACAAACACGAGCTGGTAGTGCTAACATTGTCTACCTGTAATTTTCCACGATTCCTAGCAAAAATGTTTGTCCAAATGGAATGGCAACGACAAGCTAGCAAACTATGAATCATCATAAATTCAGAAGCAAGCGTTGCTGATTCCATATTCATGGGACATTTTCTACTTGTTTAGGTCCCTAGAACATATTCCCAGAGTTTGTACAGACCATTAAGACACATTTTGTATAATACAATGGAAGCTCTATATTCGTCACTTCCGTATTTGTCGATAAACCAACAAATACTGAATCTGACGACTACAAAATCAAGTACATAATATTTTGTGAAATCCACTCATCTGGTCACTCAAGTCTTACTGGTGGTAACTGATACTGTCATTCCGCCTTTATAGTTTACAGCAATATCATCCTATTGTTTGTTTATCTGTGAGCTCATGGATTACTGTGAGCAGAGGTACAGGAATTTTCGTTAGGTGATGCACACTATACAGTATAAATATGTTGTCTAAACACAGGTTGATTAAAAAAAATATACCTGTAAATTACCAATTTCTTGTGAGCCACTGATGCTAGCTGACAAATACAGATACTGCATATAAGCTCAATTAAAGCTTTTTCCAATGTTCTATGATGCAGCAGGAATGATGATGGTGTGAAAAAAACAATACCTCAAAAAAGTTGTAAAATTAACTTCACAAGTACTGTACAAAGTTGGGGAAAAATCATTTTTTATTTGATTTCAAATCAAACAAAATCATTGTGTAAATCAAACGCTGCGTTTGGGGACAGCATCAAAAAGTGTCAGATGTCACGTTCAGTCATGTCGCCCCGAAATCATCTGATCAGTCATTTGTCGTTAACATGTCTGTACTACGACACGAACTACTTTGAGATTGGTTAAAGACATGACCCATCCAATTACGAAATGGTTTGGTTTGTGACTGACGTCAGATAAATGATTGTGTGAATGATGTCGGAGAAACGTGCCTGATCGGATTTAGTAGTTTTCTGCCCATAGGCCCACACTGAATGTCGCCCCCCCCCCCATTTGCCAAAATTTAATATATCAATGAAAATACAAAATAAGAAGGTTTAGTAAGTGCAAAAAATAGTTGAACATTTTTGCGGGTATTAATAAAAGTCAACATTTTTATACCTAGATGTATAATTTTAATGTTCAAATATGTCACTTCTACCACCCCTAAGATATTGCCGCCCTAGGCCCGGGCCTATAGGGCCTAATGGGAAATCCGGCCCTATTTGTCCATTAGTGCCACGCTATCCTTTTACATTTATACTCACAAAAACCAAATAAGTGAGCGTACCTCACCTCTTCTTGGTACATTTTCAGTGCAATAGCCAATTGAAGTTCTGAAAAATGGCGGAACTGAGCTTCATTTTAGTGGGTGTGGGTCCATTTACTTATGAAGGTCTTTTGGAAACTTGGTGTCCCCAAAGAGTCATCTCACTGTTCGAAATATATTGGTGGTGATTAAATAGAGAACATTGCTATTTCGGAACTGCCCTTGTAGTTGTGAAGTCAATTTTAAAAAACGTTTATTGAGGGTGTTTTTTTTTCGTGACCAAACCATGGAAGTCGTAGCATAGAATTAATATGCCTATTGTATATCACTGGAAAGAGCTCTAATTAGTTTTCATACAGTATTTGTGTCATTCCTCTAACAAGGGAAGGTTCTGACATGTAGCTCGCACCCAGAGGAGTGTTATATATTTTCAAATACTCTGTCCTATAGCGAGTAAAAATCATCTAAAACTTGCCTGCAGAAATCAAGTATATTATGTTTTAGGTCTCCTTGAAAATTTGTAAAATAAAAATTTACAAAGGGGGGTGTACATGAAACCTGAAATTTTACATGTTATATGCCATAAGAAAAGTCTCAAACCTGATTTTATTTATTTTATTACAAAGTAAATCACTCATGCAGAGGATGTTAATTTGACGGAAACAATGTCTTTATGCAAGGATTTTGTCAAAAAAGCAAAAGTTGAGTATTAATATTGAGAGTCAAAATATATTTAATGTTGACCAATTTAGATTCAATTATGAACTTAATTCAAAAAGGACACTTTCTCACAAAGGAGAGAAAAATACTCTTTCAAAAATAAAATCACACAATGCAATTTCTAACTCGTATACTTTTCTAAAGTACTGTATATCTGATAACTGTACTCGTCTCAGAAAAAATCTTTTGTTCAACCCTTAACCAGTTACTTTTTCAGGCACTATAAAATGTTCAGTAGTTGAAAACGTTTTAATGAACAACATTGATTTAGATTTGAAGGACAGAAATCAGTTACTAAAAATAATGCACTCGTTAATATACAGCCAATTTCCACAACCTTCTCGATTCTATACAGCATTTGAATTTCTTGATTAATGTGATGTGTTTGAGTTTCTGTAGTTGAGGATTTTTTGGAATGGTGGAAATGAATGAAATAATTTTTTTCGAGAAATGAGGTTTGAGACATTTCTTATGGGATTTAACATTTAAAAATGTCAGATTTCATGTACTCCCCCCTTTGTAAATTTTTATTTTTAAAATTTTCAAGGACACCTAAAACAGTAAGTGTAGATTTGGTTCTTTATTTGTTGTTGAAACAGGTTTTTGCCTTTACATTCTTGCCTTCCTTTTTAAAACTGAAACCTGTAACCCTAGTCACCATGACTTTTATTACGTACAAGTTGTAGGATGGGCTAATATTTTTTAACTATCAGATTATAATCAGGTATAATATTCTAGCTAGCCCTTAGATTCATTATAAGGAACAATATTTCTAAAAAATCCACCCACATAGGTTCAATCCTAGAGGTTAATTAATAGCCATAATGATGACTGACTCAAATCATTTATCATGTTTGATTTGAAAGTACAGGTAGTTTCCACCTTTACTATAATTTCTCTTTCGTTAAGCAGGAATTCCTAACCGAAAACTCTATTGGTTTATCAAGTAATCACCTTGTCATCATTGTGAAAACTGTTTTTTATATTGCAATTTGTAACTTATTGCAGTGATGCGTTTAACATATCTTCACTGTTAGCGTAAAATACAAAATTTTCGTTGGTAATCCTGCCCATCTTTATTATAATTTCATGTCTGTACACACACTAGACAGTATCTTCTTAGACCTTAGTGCACAACCTACTGCACCAAACTTAACCTGGTATAAGTGTCTACACAAATTAATGCTAATATCAGGTATTTTTAAGCATTTTATTTGTTTATTCACTCATATATTTTAATTTTTTTTAGAACTGTACCGGATTAACAACAGTGGTACCACAAGCTGAAGAACCCAATTTTGGTCCATAGAGCATTTAAGATAGAAACCAGTCACATTGCTCCCAGCCTGTGTAAGCCTACCAGTAATGGGGCATCTGGCCATCGTGATCCAACCATCCATGGCGTTGTTATGGTATATTAATGTCCGACCAGCAAACATCATCAGTGAAGTGACCACAGCTATGGATGACAATCTTAGCATTATTTCAACAAGATGCAAAGCTTATGTTAATGAAGATAAACCTGTAAAATAAATTATTTTTAAAAACTAATTTTTATTTTTATGTAAAAATATTTTTATGATTGAATAAAAAAATTAAAAACATGGCAGCAATTTACATTCTTTATTTTAGCAATATTCGTGCTTCACACGAATAATTTCAGCACAGTTATTATGATGTGGTCTTAAGCGTATTGAATAGTTACTTTAACAGTGTTGGACTTAGTCAAAATTTTGACCTCTGGACTTAGAGAATTTTTTGAAATGGTCCCTGAAGCAGATTTTTATATTAGTTCTATACCTATAATTCTTGTCTGTTGAGATAGCCTAGTGGTAGAGCATCCCTCTGCAAAGTCTTTGGGTGCCAAGTATCTGGGTTCAAATCCAGGCCAGGGAAAAAAAATAGGAAATTTTTCCAAAATAAAAAATGAA
>JAQIWH010000575.1:0-45316 GCA_034695005.1 Cryptops parisi | reverse complement strand
AAATACACAAATTTAAACAAGGAAATGAATTCTGACGCATCTCGTAGCGAAGCGTAGATATTAAAGATCTCTGGCTTGAGGATAAACGCTAAACAAGAAAGATGGGAATAAAAAAAGCTGTCAAATCCAAAGTGCATAAGAATGATTCTGAAATTGGTCAGTTTACGACAATGAACTGCATGGAGAACAGCTCACTGTATGTAGCCAACCATATATACTGTATTTATATGATTGGGTACGTTTCCATACCAACGAATGTTGCAAAGCAACATGTTCACACGACTCTGTGAACATGAGTGTGAACAGAGGGTTTTGTTTTCAACTCCCCGTTGTTACCATACCAACCACGGAACTTATTTTTTGTGTTATATATTTATTTAATCAGGAATAAAGTTATGAAAAATTCGCAAGAAGCAGCGTGACCTTAAAATTCTTAATGTAGTAAATAAACAGTAAATACTGTAAATACAATATAAATTTGTTATTTTACAAGCTATTTAAATCAATCGTACCTGGTTTGAGCATAATTTGGTTACATTTTGTTGTGTTCATGTCTTGTACCATTATCAGAAATTTGGCTAGATCTTTTCTGGAATTTTGAGTTTCTGTGATGTATCCGATCACTCGTATTTTTGATACCACGTACGTTCGAGTTAACCGTACACTCCAATTCCACTCTGAACCACTTTCTATGAAAGTTGACTGGCAGCTTGTTTTGCGTCCATCCACTAAGAGATGTTTGTCCTTAATATCCTTTGCATCTATTTGTCGCTTATAGCCCACATTTTTTTCTATAAACAAAATTGATAGCATCAACGATGTTGTGTGGTTCATGTATACCTACAGTATAATATAAAGTACGGTATGTTTAATGTACCGTACCACAGGTTGGCTGTGGATCCCATCGATCACTTCCTGTGCAAGTTGAAATGTTTGATCCGCTTGTCATTTCATATCCATCTGAGCAGGCTATGCGAACTGTATCACCGATCATAAAACTTGAGTTGTGCGATTCAAGTATGTAATTCTTATGTAGGTTGGTGGCATTACACCCCTCATTGGTTGCTTTAAAAACATAGGTAAGTTCTTTAAAGAGAAAGACTTTACTGTTTTTTCGAATCCATTAGGTGTATGAAGAGTAAGTAACTTAACAAAAATTGTTTGGTATATAAATGTCTATGGACTATACTATCACAGCAGTTATTTATATTTTAGATTTAATTATAGCACAAAAATGCAATTTGTACAGGTATTAGGCATCATTGATAATGATTTGATTTGATTTGGTTATTTGTATTTTAAATTTGAATGTGAGACTGAGAACATATAACTACTGAGATGGAGAAATAATTTACTTTTCTTACGGATACATATCGGTGCGCTGCTTGTCCAACTGCCATCGATACACGTGCGAGTTAAACTCCCACCGACCATTTCAAATCCTTGTTTGACTGAATAGGTTGCCTTTGAATTTTGTTCACCCATTCCACTGTACTCCACTTTGCAATGTGGTGGATAATCTGGATAAGGACACACTTTATTCCCTCCAATAAAAAAAAGAAAGTTACAAATCAGTTTTTGAATGAAGTCATCTACTGCATTTGATTAGAAATTGTTTATGAAGAATCGTATTTACCTGTTGGAAAGACAACGACTTCACATACTTGAATAAAACTTGTATTAAGTAAGTCGGGGTTAGAACTACCTATGACTTGGATTTTTAATACTTCTGCTGGAGAAATGTTTTCATCACACAAAACTTCTGTGATGTGACCTTTTACAACTGTTTAAATGATTTTGAATGAACAAATTAGTAGCCTATACAGTAGGAACTCATTCATTATAGATAGGTTAAGTCACACTCTCACTTAAAAGCGGAACATAACTTTTTCATTGCATTTATGCAATATGTATAAAATCCTTAATAGAATTAATAAATTAGCTTATATTGTTCATATATTATAGACAAACCAAATAATGCTTCAAAAATGCTGTAAAATAAGTGGTGTATCATGCCAAAAACTGCCACACAAAACAGCAGGACAAGCGTGTGATGTAGAAACATGACATTATTGAAAATTGTTCTATTAGTGGAATGCAATAGAGCAGGGCTCACTGTACTTTTGAACTAATAGTATGTTTAAATTTAAAGACTTTTATCAACTACTGTGCTAGATTTTCATTTTTTTTTACAAAATATATATACAGTATATAGTATACCTGCATTAGATTTTCGGCAAGGTGTAAATTTTGAATTGGCGTCGAATTCATTTCCAGTTTCAATTGTTATTGTGTATGCTACATCAGCAGGTTCTAATCGATAATATATATATAATTTTAGATGAACATGTTCAGTCTCTTTTTCTTTACAGTATGAGATTGTCTCATGGAGTGTATTAACGCTAACTAAGAAAATTTGGAGTTAATCTTCTTACCTAGTTTCAATGTTAGTTTCACACATGAAACTGAAACAGCCTTGATCATTTTTACCATCCACCAGCTACCGATAACTCCAGAATTGGTTCTCATATCGACACATTGGTCGTGAGCTCCATCAACAGTTACACTGTTTGTTTTTCGCGACATTGGTTCAATTCCAGTGGTAGACATGTACACTTGTTGCTTAAAAGCCACGTTCTTTTCTAGAGGAAAATTTGATTTAAGAGACTTGACATTTTCCATTTGGAAAATCTCCAATGCAATGCATGGTATACAGACCACATGAAGGAACTGGATACTGCCATTGCAAATTCCCTAGGCATGTGTTAGTTTCTTGGCCTCTTATGAAATATTCCGAATCACAGATAACCTTTATAACATCACCTCTAGCATAGTCATCTTTATCTGGCACTAGTTTTGCTTTGATTGGCTTACCAGGGAAACCACATCCAGCTGCCAAATTTGAAGGAATAGTGCATTAGATTTCTGCAAAAAACTGTTGTCGCCTTAAAACAGCATGTTTTCTACACACATTTGGGGTGAATCATCCTAAACTTGCAGAGAAAAACGTGCGGAATATTTTTTATCGATTTAGTGACATTGTGTATCATTCCGTTCCTTGAAATTTCGTATTTTTAATTGAAATGTTGTTTGATGAACATAGGCTTCAATTGATTTAATTTATGAAAATTGAATATTAGCAATAATTTTAATTCTACTAACACTTATAAATAGCACTAGGGTTGCACCCACATATTTTCAACAACACTATGAAATAGGTCTGTGTGCATTGTGCAAAACAATGAAAAACTAGAGTATACATGTATTTTAGTGGCTGTCTATGTATTTTTTGAAATTTAGACAAAAACACTCATACGATGCTTTTTAGAGTGGATGGGGCTATATGATCTAGTAAGAACCATTTATGGGTCACGCCTCATATTTTGGCCCCTCTCAATCTCAATTCAGTTGTTTGGAAGCCTTTCTTACCGAACACATTTTCATTTTTATAGATATAGATTTATAAATGAATGGTTATAGAAAATAAAGTGTGTATTGTATACATACCATAAGTCATATTGTCATTTGACGTTTCTAGACATTCGCTTAGATACCACCATATGGATCCGAATTTTAAGATATGATAGACTAGCCATTTCCAAATGAAACTTTTTGCCATGTTTTACAGTAGACTTTTCACACGCTGCTTTATTTGTATGTAAAAACGTATTCAGAAATTTATTGAATGATTTAAGAAGATTCATTCATCAAGGATTTTAGTCACTGTCTTGTTATAATTAACAGATGAGTTATATCCAGCGGATAATGGTGAAATCATGTTTGTCGGGAAATGCTTCTTCGTTTTTGTTTTCTTTTTTTGCTTTTTCAAGACATTTTAATCATGCAAATATACTATTGGGTTCATGAACTGTATAATAAGTAATTATTTTTGTTGATTACATACTGTCATTGTTCACTACCGCATCGCCATTCTCAAGTATTGTTACTTAAACCAAATTTTCAGATAAAGTTTGTCTTTAAAATAAGTTCACCTGCAAAAATAACTTATAGTAAACGCTAAGAAAACTTGAGTTAAAGTACTAGAATAATTCAAGATACGTGGCATGAGCTGAATCAATAGAACTTAAATATTCATTTTCCTCTTTTGTTGATGTGCAGTACTCGTAAAATTCATTTATTAACGTTTGTTCACCTTCATCCGAATGTTGATTCGAATTGGTTTCAGTTGCAAATTGAATTTCTTCATGTATCATACTGTATACATTTTCTGGAAGCACTTCATGAGAATTAAAAACATGATTTGGTGACTCATAAAAGTGTTCTTGCAACGAAACAAGACTTTGCCATGGTCTTAGTTTTTCTTGATGAGAATTTGTTTGATTAGCATAAACCATGCATTCGTAAACATGTTCATGTGTTTCTTCGTTTTCGTTTCTTTGTTCACTTTGTGTGTGTGGTGAACCATAGGTTTTTGTCGACAAAGGCCTGTTTATACTGTGGGCTGTATTTTTTCTCACTAAGCTTAGTGTGTTTTTCTGTGTTTTGTCACTCAGTTCATGAACTATTGGTGATAAGTAATCAGCATTGTCCGCGCCTGGGTTTGACATTTCATGATAAATTCCATCGGTAATGTCATAAATATGTTCGTACAGATTGTCACTGTTACTGTTGTTACTGCTCTTTTCACTTGTTTGTGACATAAACTTGGTTTTCAATTTCTTGCTTCTTCCTTTGGCTTTTGGAGATTTATTTGCAAGTGATGGGTATGAATGGTTTCTCTGGTATATTCTATTAAGAAATTACATCTAAAAGTTAGTGAACTCGCATTAATATAGTCACTAATGTGAAATTTCTTTAGAATTTCATATTACAGTTTCACAACTTACTTAAATGAAAGTACAATCACTAATATTAACAAGAAAGCTACAAGAATTGCTAATGGCGTGACAATTCTGATATCAATTCTTGAGGAAAAATGTAAAATTCTTAATGGTGTGCGTGCCATAGCAGTAGCATTGGCTGTAGTACTAGTCACTGTAAGCTCTAAATGACAATTTGAATCAAAATTTTGCAATTTTTAAAATTGGTGTATTTGAATACAATGAAAGATATAATTTACCTGTAGTTGTAGCGTTGAAAATTGAAGTGTTTACCCGCAGTCGGAATGTTGAAATACTGCTAGTCATTGTGAAGTCAGTATGGTAGTAAAAAATAGCTATTTGTGAGATTATGTACATAAAATTGTTGATCAGTTTGAGATATTTTGGATATTTTTCCACGGGGATCCAATTTGTTTTTGTTTACAGCGTTTGCTTGTAATTATCACTGCATTTGAATGACTACTTTATTTATGTAATGGTTCGTTATGTTTAGTTTGCCATTTAGTCATAAGAACTTCCACTGGATATCATATTCATTCTTGGGTTAAATCTTGGAAAAAATCTTCGTCATAAGTCTTCTGTTTGTCTTTTCAACTAATTGACTCCTAGATAAAGATCTGTCCACTTTCTAAATGGTAAATTTATTTTTTGTGTTATATGATTACAAGCTTCGAAATTTATAAAAAGAACTTAGCGCTCTTTTGTTCATAAATTTCGAATTAGCATTTTAGTGACTTGGGTGGGTACTAGGTTATCATTGTAAAGTGGATTTTTCTGGTTCATTAATAAAAGAACTAACGAAATGCTTACAATTTCCTGCCTCAAATAACATAATATAACAAGTACAGTATGGGGCCTAGCAAACTATGCGATCCGTCGCATGGCGACTGATCGCCATGGGGGTGTTTCTATGTTTTTTCAATGGCCAGTCTCAAAAATGAAGATCTTGAATTCAAGATATTCTTCATTTTTGGGACTGTCCATTAAAAAAACATAGAAACATCCCCTTGGCGATCAATCGTATGAGATGGATCGCAGTAGTTTGCTACGGGCCTATGTCAAAAAAAAAACCACATGGTAAAAACCAAAGTCGCTTTTTCCTTGAACCAACAGGGTAGATGAATAAAAATCACTTTCTGGACTTTTTAGTCTCTTTTGTAAAGGGAATAACACTTTAAAAAACTCTATTTAAATTTACGATGATATTTGCGTTTATTCTACTGCAATTATATTTTATTATTATTATTTATTTTTAATTTTATTTCCTAGATTAAACTTCGTCGACCAGATGAGTTTCACTTGTCAGTTCCTCCAAAGAAAACCGAGAACAACATTGAGTTTTATGTAAGTACACGGATAAATATTTTTTATTGCTTAGATCACACAACTTAATGTAGATACAAATTTCCATTTATTGTTTTTCTATATTATGTTGGTGTACATTAAATGCAACATAAGCAATGATGACCCTGTAGTTGCAATAGTTTTAAGTATAAAATTAGGTTGGGTTCAAGTATTAAAATTGAGATTTTGCTTAATACTGATTACTGGTCATATATCACAATTCACATTTTTTGTTACCATCATTGGAGTTTAATTCTAGTATTCATCATTTACATTGTATATTGTAAATGATGACATTTACAATACATTATTTACAATTGTATATTGTAAATAATGTATACAATGTATATTTGTATACATTGTATATGCATTGTTACAAAATGCATAAAATGTTTTAACTATTTCACATTTACAAGATGTCTTTAGAGGGTTACATCGTCAAACGATTTAAATTGTTTTTAAAAAATGCCACTGAAATAAATCTTGGTAATTATATTTTTCGTAAAGCTCGTGTCACTTTTGTAGTTGACAATTTACATGACAAATGACATACAATGTTTAATGGTTCAGTTTTTCATTTTTGAATACTTGAACTATAACTATAAACTAACTATGCTATGAACTAACATATACTGAGCTATAGCCTATAAGAGTTCTATGTATCCATGATCTGATGGCGATACTGCAACTGGTTGATGGTAACCGTCACCAAATGTGCTGTTATTTCTTTTCTTCTTATTGGCATTGGTGAAATCAGTTAATGGAATATGATGAGTTGAATTTTCAAAACCATAACCAATCTCTTCGTAAAGACAATCAGAAATATATGATATAGGTTGTCGTCGGGGTGTTTCGTACTGTGATATTGTTCTTTGACTGGACACTCTCCTCAAAGTGGAGTTTTGCATCTTAGGGTTCTGTTTTCTGGAATGCTTAATCACACGTTGACTTGGAGAAAATAAAAGATGCGAAAAAGTGAATTAATATAAGAAAAAGTCTATCTAAAATTATGAACAAAACCAACTAGTTGTAGCTTACTGACAACATACATTCACAACTAGTTATTTTGTATATAGGTTGCGAATGAGAGATAGGTACGTTTATAATGTTCTACAAGCTTTAATAAAGCAAAATCTTGGTGTGCAAACCTAACATCAAGACATGTAGGTTTCAATCAAGACATGGTTCAATACATTGTAATGTTTGTAATCTTACTGGTTTTGTCAGAAAATTTTACGCTAATATAGTTATGGAATTGAAAAGATGTCATTTTACCTTTACATTTATTTTTACAAGTTGTAGTAAAATATTTACCGTATCAATGCAAGGAGCAGGGCCACAATTATCAGCAACAGTAAATCGGATGCAACTGTGTAGCCAATGATTTGTGCAGAGTTACACAAGGAATCTACACAGAAAAAATAAACTAAGTATGATTGCCATACTTATTTGGTGTTCACGGTACATTTAATGCATTATAATATACTGGGCGTGCACAACATACAACCTGCAGGCCGCATCTCGACTCACTATGCGGCCGCAACTACTTCAAGTACTCAAGCAACGTATAAAAGTTATTGTAAAAAATTGGGCAAAAAAAATGAATTATTAAAAAACATGTCGGTCTAAAGCTGAAAATAATCGATATTAATTGTCATTGTTTTTCTTGGTGTAAGCTGGTCCATCTCACTTTATGAGTTATGCAACCTTGAACCATAAAATACAGTACAGGTATCAGAAACAAAACTTTACAATTAAATTTAAGTAAAAAAGATACTCACGGTCAATGACATTCATAGTCTTATGTGGTGTTAAACTTCACAAGCAAAATGCATCATTTCTGTTTTTATTCCTCTGATGCATCATTTCTGATCTTCCAACTAAGCTAATGATACCGACCGGTAGTGAAGATAATGAAACCTGAGGATGTTTACATATCCAGTCTGATGCATAAATTTTATCTGATGCTCATTGCACATTACATTAAGTACTATATTCAAGAAAAATAAATCACTCAATCTCTACAGAGAATCTTTTAATACAGTATAACAATAGGTGACAAACGTGTTGCTGCGTGAAGAAAAACTGTCGCCTAGTGAACCAAAATAATTAGCTAGGGTTGGTGTCACCCAGTGCAGTAATTCATGGTATCACCCCACCCCCATGGTGTCAAACTTTTTCAGCGGCTATAAAAACGTTATTTGAAGCATTATGTGTTAATGTTTTTGCACTTTAGAGGTTCAAAAAAGCATGTGTGACATTCCTTCGGTGACACCAGTTATTTCTGTTAGAATGGTATTAGTGAGGAATATAAAGTCCATTTAATTGTATCAACGTGATTTAATCACCGATTAACCATCAAGTTAATTTAGTTTCTAAATCTAAAGTAAACATCTAAGTACAGTAAACATTTTTAGCTTTTCTGTATAGCACAGCTTTGTAGTGCTTTCTTGCCGAGCACAGCGCATCGCTACAGCTTTTTAAGGCTTTCCAGCAAAACATTGCGCATAGCTACAGCCAAGATTATTTTTGTGTAGAAATAATCTTGCTACAGCTCACTGGCAAATACTAATGCGAATGTAAAGTAAATAAAATTTTTCAAAATAGAATTTTAGCCATGCAATTATATTGATACAGTACATTTAAGTTGTGCTTACGAAAACTGTATTTGTTTATAACTATCTACATTTTTTTGAAAATAATAAATTTCTACTGAAATTTAGTCATTTTGGTGTCACCCAGTGTAGCCACTACCCCCCCCCCAGTGATACCAAGGCTTTAACAATGAAAAATGTACAATAAGATTTAAAGCCAAAGAAAAAATAGCGTACTGTCGTTTCTTTTTATACAAAATCAAAACACAGATGCAGTTTCTAATAAAATTTATTTCTTGTTTAGGACTATTAAATTTTAAAGGTAGAAAAATGCGATAAGAAATTCAAATTAAGGAATACAGAGTGCATATAATACAATAGAATGCAGGTTTTTTTCTTCAATGGAATTATACAATTGAAATGAATCATTTTTCTCACCCCTTTAAAAGAAAACAACATTGAATGTCAACAGATGGCTTAAAAGCAAATCAATGAATGGTGAACGAAACTTAGTATTGAATATATAAACTGGAATGTGTTGCATAAAACAGTGGATGTAAAACGAAGAATAACTGTCGTAGGTGAAAGTAAGATACAGGTACTTCCTGATCAAGTCAGGAACATTCTCCCTTATAGTTTTCCAAGAAAAATAAAAAAGTTGTGAATGATTTCAGGTTTATAACTTCATTTATAATCTACATCACAGAACAGTAAAAGAGTGGTCCACGTGAATGTAACATGACTTGTTCCCTAACTTGGCATCTTGTCTGCGGCAATATTATACAGTATCAAGTGTTGGTAGCTTAATTTTTTGTTTTGTTATCACTAGTTACCTGATACTTTTATGCTAGCTACCACACACAAGAGGAATATTACTGAATAGGCATAATAATCTACATAAACTGTGAAATACATAAAGACTTGAATTGCATTTATGGAACCAGCAAATTGGCAGTGGTTTCGAAAGAACATTATTTTTCAGCATTAGATGGGATAGAACCACATTTAAACCCTGTTTCAACGTAAAAAATAAAGTTTGTTCCGTTGGTTGGCACTGTGAGAAATGAATTTTTCAAAAATTAAATGGATAAAAAAAATTATATTTAGCATACAAAACAAAAAAATGAACACCCAACAGTTTCAACTCTAATGCCTGAATCTAATTTATCCTGCCATGTAAATCTTTGGTTCACACTAGTCATCCAATGCAAACTAGCTTTCGTATAAATAATTGGCAGCTAATATACAGTTAAGAGCATAATTAAATAAACTGTTGCTTTGAGAATTCTTGGTTGAGAAATAAAATATACACAAAAAATAAAATACTTATATAAAAAGTAGCCTTATGTCCAAATTACAAACATTTGACATCACATGATAGTACTGTATTCCCTTTGCATATTGATAACTCATATACAACAAAATAATGCATTGCTTCACCAGAACTTTAGAACTATGATCATTGCAAATTGTGTGATTTTGGGAGTAATTTTTACTCTCAATGGTATATCCATAATACGTAATAATAAATTGCAGTACAATAATAAGGAGAAAAGGTTTGGTATCTCAAGAATACCCTTACCAATAGGTGGTTTAACATAAGGAATCGATTATAAATCTATACAAAATTTCACTTGCAGAAAGTGTTTACAATAACTTTGACACTATACATGTAAGCTATACATAACCTGAGTTGATAATAAAAATATACTGTTTGTATCACAATGAAATTAGGTATCAAAGAAGAAAAAAACACGATTGAACACAAAATATGAGAACGGAATGAGAAGTTCGAAAAATTCAAAATGTGTTTAAAAATCGGATGGTTCATTTCTTTGTGGAGGACTACACACTCATTTTGTAGCCGTCATATAACCACAAAGTTAGGAATAAACGGAACGTTTATAGGAACAATTGCAAAAAATGAATCATTGGTTTACAAAATAATGTAAGTTAGTTGAAAACAAATTTAGCATTAAAATAACGTGAAACGTGGCGATTCATCTCTTTTCATGAGATACATCGGAATTTAAACTGTGTTAACAACATTAACGCTGAAAAATACCCCGAGTCGAATGAAATGGGGGATAAAATTCTATCAACATTCATATGTACGTTTAATCAAAGGCAGTGGTTTGCATGATGTGAGTCACAGTAGGTTACAGTTCTATTTCGTTGGTGGTTAAAAACGAGTTTAGTTTCATTGAATGCATTATTATCATAACCTAAGAATTTTTGCATTACTTTTCGAAATATTCAAAGAGCTTAGTATCGAGGCTAAGCAGGACATAAATGTTTATACCTTTCTTGTAGTAGGATTTATAAAACATATACTGTACTGTGATAACAATACTCAGAATATTGTTTAATTATCTACTTGAAATCTTTTTTCTATGTTGGACTGAATAATGTATTTTTCTTGTTTACTTATTTGAGATTCTTTTTCCTGCAGAAATTCTTAGGCGCTAGGCTAGTGAGATACTCTTGAAAAACTGTGCTAAAAGCTAACTCGAATTTGAATTTTGAAATGAAAAATAAAAAAAACAAATAATAATAATAATTGCTGTGAGGGAGTGTTAAAACAAATTGACACAGCACTACAAACATTTTTCAGCGTGTTTTAGTATTGTTTTTTTTTTTTTTAACATGCAGGCATTTGACAGTGAGCAATTGTTAGCAGCCAGTGCTTTGGAGCTGAGGTACAATGCACAGCACGACATAGTCACAAATATTTAACACGCATTTGTCTTGGAAAAATATTGTAAGAACTTCATGGGCTTTTTGTTTTTGTTTGGATTATTTTTTTTTTTTTTGTCAGAATTGCATTTTGCAGATCACAAAGGTTACAAAAATAGGCTGTATCGTTGGGGTTCCTTTTGTCAATGGGTTATACACAAACTACGTGAGGATGAAAATTTAGTTCATTATTTTTGTTTGGTTTATTTATTTGCTGAATGTGAAGCTTTTTCCAAGCTTGATTTTCTTTCAACTCTATAGTACTTAGCATAAAATGAAAAACACTAAACTTTTCTGATCTGCACTGAAGATCATGTTCTAATGAGTCCTCCCTGCATTGTTTTTTTTTTAAAAAAAATTCACATTGAGCAGATGGCGCTCAGATCACAGTTTCAGAATCGTTCATGTATATTGGACTCGGGCGACCAGGTTCGATCGGTGATCTGGAGTGGTGCGAAACGAATCCTGGATTCGAAATTCCACTGTGTCTTTGCGTCTCTAGAGCATCTAAGCCCATTATGTTCACTGACGAAGCTGCCGATGCATATGATGGTGGGGCCGATTGACCCGACGAATATGACGGAGGTGGAAGGTTGCCGTAACTGTCATTGCTGCTGGAACTTTCTGCTCCTGCATTGTTGACGGTGGCTGAATGTTCCATGATTCTTGTTACAGGATTCTTGTAGTAGTTCGGACGTCTCGAACCCGATTTTGATCGAGTAGATCGACGTTTCACCTTTCTAGGGGTCATTGGCTTCTGGTAAGGGTTTTCCGCAGCTGGGTGCCGCTGATATTCAATACTATATGGTAGTGTAGCCACTTGTTTTCTATTTTGTGCTGAACAAAAAAGCCACAGACGTTAATGTAATTTGCGATGCTATTTTTTTTTTTTTTTTTTTTGCAGAACATCCGTTTTGTTTTTTAAGACTTTATAATATAATAAGAAATGCATAGTACCATTTAAGTAACTACAATCAAACTTGCATTATATCGAGATAATACTATGAGATTTTCTAGAATTCAGTGTCTTTATCTACTCTATGTAGACCTCTTAAATTATAGGCTATCAAACGAGTATTAAAGCAGTTATGTTTGCTCAAATTATACAGTAGTTGACTGTAGTTACTTATTTTGCAATACATAGAAAAAGGTCTAAAATATAGATTAAAATAATTGAAGCATAGAAACTATGAATTGAAGATGTTGCACTACCATACCATACCATTTGCATCAGCAGCCTTTCGAAAATCAAAAGCTAGCGTTCATAATGCGATTGCTTCAAACTGTAAAAATGGAAGTTGAACTAATCAACATAAGGAGTAGCTAACAAACAATAAATCAACAATTCGATCTGTATAAAAACATTGTCACTCAACACTCAAGCTTTACAGCATTCAGGTTTTGTTATCTAACATGCTGTCTAAAATTGTATTGATTTCTATCACATTTCTCTCTGGGATAAACAGGGCATAGGTTTTATATGCAAACTATGACTCGGGTAGATTCAAGCTTTGAAGGTAAATTTCATTTGAGCAAGAAAAACATTCTGAAATGGACAAGCAACACAAACCAGCTGCACCTATGATACAAAGTTTTACATTGCCATTTAGGGCTAGTTTGTTAACAAGCAGCAATGCTATGCACAGGATAAGCATCATAAAATATGGAATAGTAATCAGGCAAGGCACAAAGCGGCACAAACCAATACACTTTTTTAAAAAATGCAAACATTAGCTTACAAATGTTGCTTTATACTTGATAATGACAAACTTAAAACAAGCCAGTTATGGATGTCGTGTGAATACGTACATAGGTTGCAGTTGCATGTGTGCTGTCTTGGATGGAGAATGATAAGTTGAATAAGAATCAAAGCCACCAATGAAGTCAACTGAAAGAGAGACAAGAACTATGTTACTCAGAAACTGAGAAAATTAGTAGTACGATTGTTAAGTAAACGCAGTGTAGCAATATTAAACAGTTATTCCGCTAATATGTTATTCGAGAAAGAATTGTATTAGATCAAATCCACTCTCACCTTCGATGTTCGCTATGCAACATTAGTAAGAACAATGCTGCAACCACTCAGACAAGCTGACAAAGCACCGAACAAACAACAAAATAAAACACTGACAAAATAATTAACATAGGCTTTTTTTGATTTGGAGTGAAAAGTTGATCAAAATAGTAATTTGACCATCCCTACATTTCCTTGTTTTTGTAGGAACAAGAAAATATTTTGTACAAAATTAGTGAATGGCTTTTGCTGAACATTGTGGGCAGGTAGGGCTCCGCTACTAGATTATGCACATCAAGCCAGTTTTTCAGATGTATACTTCAAAGTTTAAAATCACTGTGATGAAAAAGACTTTGTCAGCTTGGTGAGTACAGTATGTTAGATTTTCTAGGTAAAAGTAGGTGAAATGCATTTGCCAGTGTTAGTAACTCAACCACCAAGAATATTCAATAAATACAAAAATATTTCTTGTTACTGTATTAGATTTTGGAACATAAATGAAGTTGCTTTTTTGGTTGTCTTATAGAGCCAATAGTGACCATTTTAAAGGGATTAACTGTTTGGCCACTCATTTGTTCATAGATTAAAGAAGATAGTTTCTTTGGATGAATAATTTTCATTTTGTAAAATTTGTGGACAAAAACACAAATAAAAAAATAGTTAAAAAAACTTTGGGTGATTCTTTGATTAGGTGCCCATCAAACTTTGTTCCGTTTTTAAAAAATATTGAACGGTCTTGAACTGTGGTATATCTCAGCTTACATCAATCCTTCCATGCGGATAAGCCCAAACAAACACCCTTCAATATCAAAATTCGCTTTTAACTTTGGTGCGAACCAACATCAAAGAAAACCAACGGAAAGTCAAAGCACCAGTTTTTAAATAAATCAGACAGTGACCAGTAACTGTACTATACTTATGTGTAAAACAAAACTGTACTTCAGACTCTTTTGTTTACTTTGTTTCATACATGTGCTTAATTGACGAAAATTCAGAGTTTTTGCTGCTAAAAATCATTAATGACCTATAACCTAAGTCACCTCCAGTTTAAACTAAAATAAACTCGCTGATGCAAATGGTGGTGTGCAAAAGCTAACTTTTACATCTTGTCAGCTAGAAGACTTGGTATTCTGCAATACTACAGTAGAACAGGTTAAACTTTCATCAATCATATCATACAAAAAATAGATGCAAATACTTTAACCATACTTACAACTGTCATCTTCCTCAGTAAACAAATGCAGCAAATAACAAGCTCCAATGAATCCAAACAACTGCAAGAACAATAACCAGTTGATATTGAAAAAATTGTTGAATTAAAAAAAAATGGTTGTATTAAATGATACATTGTTAAAGTAATGGTTTACCGTTAAAAAATCCTGAATCCCTGCATGTATCACTTCGATGTATTGGTAATTCAGGAGACAGTTGTCAACTGCAACAGGCCTTTTGACACCTTCTTCGGTGTATGATGAAGCGTTGTACATTGCAATACAACCATAACCATTGACTTCCCACCAGCTTCGACTTCCGGTTCCCATGTTTAATATGCTATTGTCCTGCAAAGTGAAACCATGTCACTTTCAGCTTTTGTCTTTATGTTTAAAAATGCCACTTTTTTTCTTGGCCAGTGAAACAAAGTACAGTATGTAACGGTGTGTATACGGAACCTTGCGAAGAAATCCAACTTCTAGATAAAGACATATGATGAAAGCGTTCCATCCAATCCAAAGAGCTGACCAAAAGATATACTAAGAGTAGATGTTAAAAGAGATATTAGATAGAAAGTTTGACATACTAAAATTGTTTGTAAATATTTTGTTCATTAAATAAGAACTTACTACAATGAGATAGCGTGGTCTGTACTGATATGTTCCAAAGAAACCAAGAATCACACATAGGATTTGAAAGAAGTTCCCAATTATTGGTGCCCACATGTAACCCAAAAAATCAAAAACTTGCCTCTCAACTGTCGAGACCTGTTACAGAAAATACATAAAATTATATTATTGTGATCCACATACTGTAGATAAGTCTATCAAATGCATTGCTTCAGATAAATGCAAGCACAAAATTCAAGAGTAAATGGTGGGATATTGTTTATTGAGTTGCGCCTAATGTTTTATAACTTATTTTAAAAAGTTACTCACTTAACTGTAATTTTTAGCACTAATTAAATTAATGAAGTAATTGCATTCATTCACTCCAATGTGAATCATTAGTGAAAATGCAAGTTTCACTCATGTAATGTTAAAATAATTTAACATTGAAAAGTGAGTTGTTTGTCACTTGTATTTTTTAGTTTACATTACATGAGTCATTTAAATTTTAAAATTATTCCAATATATGATAATGAATGATTATCATATTGAATTCATGCTGTTGCGTGAACGTTTTTATGATGTGTTGCAAAAGTGTTAAAGTATTGTTTTATATCACTATTGTGTTTGGTTAAACAAGCTGTGTCTACACCCTTTATTATTTATTAGCAGTCACACATAGAGAAAACAGGTTGTTCCATCAACAGGATGTTTATAAACCGAGTCTATTCCGTGCTGTACCAATATTGATCATTTACAATATTGCTCTATTAGCAATAGCTATAAATGTTGACATTGTGAAGACCTTCGTGATAACTAGTTTCCTAGCAGAAATTTGAATGAAGAAAATTCTTGTTTGGTACTGGGATGGTATATTTTTTAAACTGCCGAATTTTTCATTGATTTCTATTTATTATTTTTTTTAATACAAATTTAACAGTGGCTTTTTATCGTCATCGTGTGTATAGAGCTTTTAGCTACTCAAGAGTTCTCAATTGACATCAAAAGGAATCAATACATGTTACCACAGAAACATCTTCATAACAAACTAGGCAAACCATGAATACAAGAATTTATTACCATCCTGTTTCCCACATGCTTTTATTTGCTTTTCACGCAATTTTAATTTGGGTCCATTAACTAAACTGCTTTAAAGGGGATTACGCTAACATTTCCCTTTGTTTCCAAAAGGGGTTCTAAAAATGACATGTCATAATTTTGCTCAGCCCGAGTTGGGTGTGGAATCGCGCTTAATTTCATCAATATTAGTAAAGTAGAAAATATTTTTCTAATGACCTAGCAACATGTTTTTGTATCATGCTTGATAAATCAGCTTAACCTAAATACAAGTCAAAGATATGACAGTTGAACAAAGATGTCAAGTGTTTTTATATGTTTCTTATTGTTTTAGTATGTGATGTTTGTTTGTTGCATGTATTGAGTAGCTATGGAAATTGTAGTTTATAGAACTCACCAATTGCAGAACACATATTGTAAGCACAAAACATCGTCCTGTGCAGCATCCCATGTCACCGTCCACCAGAGGATACTGCTAACGAGCTTAAATTCATGAACCCTTCCTGATTAATTCCACCTTGGTGTTGACGATTTCCACCGCATTTCAAACGCATTTCAATCACATCACATCTACATAGGCAGTTTTGCTTCTTGATTTCATTTGGTTGACAAAGTCTACCAACATTTTTTTGTCTCACTCTGGTTTCTGCATTATGACAAAAGAGAAATGGTAGACTAAGAATTAATATATCAGATGCATTATGAATGAAATTGAAGAGAATGGTGTGCAATTGAAAACTCAAGTGAAGGATATGCACCATTTGGCATGCACGAGCATTCTGAAGCAGGATGTGTCATAGATTAAAATACATTATGCCAATTCACCGGTGGTTTATGCTCGGAGGCATTGTGAATATAAATTTTCATGATTAATAAATCATCTTTAACAATTACTTCCCCCCCCCCGAGTTAGTATTTAGAATATTGAATGGGATTATAGTTCAATCTTTAATGAAAATTGATTGTGATGATAAGACTTGTATTTACAAATTATTAACCCAGATTACTAGATTTTTATCAAAAAATCATCCATGTATGGTGGTAAGGTAATTACACTAGAATGCAAAATTGCATGCAAGAGCTATTCACTGTAGCTTAAAGAAAAAACAAATCTTGTTTACACACAGTTTCTACTCAGGGATGGTACTTTGGAATTAGTACTTTCACTTTTTTGTTATTGTTATGCTGTGTAAAGTTTGATTCAGGCAAGTTTGTTAAATTTACTGCAGTCTATATATAGGAGTTTAGTTACCAGTAATTGCATTTTGCCTAATCCTATAACATAGGCAAAAATTGCATTTTGATAACTAGCTGCGTTACATGATTTGTCAATTAGAATTAGAATACAGATTATGTCAACGGTGTTATGGTTAACATTTTTAAAAATGGTAGTTTCAAGGAAATATGAGTATGGCTTAATCTTTTATATTAAGCCGAACTTATATTTCCATGGCTTCCAACTATCGTTTTTCAGGTTATTAAAATTTTAATTAAAAAATATTCTTTATAGGCCCACCATATAAACAGTCAATATTTTATCTATGTATCCATAACGTACATAAAATGTATTAATGCAATTTGAAATTGTAGCGGAGTATCATAATTAGTTTTGAGTGTAGTTTTGTTATCAGCTTACACTTGATACATTGTGCAATAGATACGTACATTGTGTCCTGAGTTTTGAAACGCTCAGATTATCTGGTGTTAAATTGACTGACAGAATATCGTATGTAAATTCCAGTGATCAATTGAAGCTTGAAACAAGGTAATGCTTGAAAACAAATTGTGTAACTAGAACAAAAATTTTGTTCAAAGGATGTGATTAATTGGATAACTTGCTATGTGAACATTGCTATAGTGCCATGTTTCACATACAAGCATACATCCTTGTTACCAAAACCTTTAACGTAACGTAATATGTAAGAACATACTTACAGGAGAGTAGAGTGTCACCGGTCTGTGTAGGTCCCTGCAACGGTTTTACATGATCGGATGTTGTCGTCTTTGTTAAGATGGAATTCCAAGGAACGCGGTCAGCGAAAAGAGATAAAAGAAAAAAAAAGTACAAGGTGTTGATGTCGTAGCGTATTTTTTTTTATAGACGAATTCTGCTTTTCAATGATCGGTTGTTGGTATTCCTAACGTTTCTTTGAAGCGGAATGCTAAAGACAAAAAAACAAGATTTTTGTCAAGGAGAAAACAAGCTCAGCATTTACAGCAAGAACGCCCGTTAATGAGTTGTCAATGAACTGCTGGGCATTTAAATATCCACTCCCACTGCCACCGCATAGGGCATTTAAACAGCTTGGAAAAAAATACGGACAAGGATTTTGAAAGACTATGCATTGTAGCCCTAAGGCTGCGTTAGAATTGTGTTGGTGGTTTCCGCTGTCGGAGCTAGCAGCCTGATCAATGCCTGCAAAGCACCTTGTACCATTCTACATTGGGTATGAAACTATGAAAATCCGAGTTCTTTTGATGATTAAATCAGTATAGAAAACGATATAGGTCGAATTAAAAGCAATAACATGCGATTTTATTGAAAAGTTATGCAATTTATATTATAGCGAATAATTTACGCTTGTTAACCACTTTAAGACGGCACTGAAACAACATAAACTGTTCTTAAGAATTCTAGTACAGTATAATTTTTATTGTCTTTTTCAGTTTTCTTATTTTTTACAAAATTAATTGAAGGTCCTGATATAAAAGGGTGTTGAAGTAACATTTTTACAATATCGAGGAAAACGCGTTTGAAGATCTGGACTTCCCTTGCTGTCTATGGGCCACTTTACACTTTTTGCATTAATATCTTTGCACATATTGTTGTTTTGCTCAAAACTATACATCAGGAAAGTAGAATTACATATGCTTTTAAGTCATATTTGACAAAAATGTTACTTAAAACCGTTTTACACCAGACCTTTCAATCGTTTAAAGAAATATATTACTTCTTGGAGGTATATTTCAAATCGAGCCATTAATCAGACCAATAATCTGATTTTTTCTTAACTTAAATCAGTGTATAAAACGATATAAAGTTAATTAAAAGTAATAGCTATAGAAAGTTCTACAATGTATGGTATATGATATATTATAATTGAATAATTTACACTAGTTAACCACTAAACATTACTAAAACTGCTCAGGAACTTCAGCTATTTGTAGTAATTTTATTAATATTTTTTTTTAATTAATCACACAGACTTAATAAATAATTTCTTAAATATCATTTCTCAGAGGAACAATTGATGACTTTCAAAAAGAGTGATCGGTGAGTGACTACAAAGATACCTTGCATCGTATTACACTGAACTATGAAGTTCTGGTTTTTAAAATAATTAAATCAGTATATAAAACAATATAAGATACTTGTTCCAGATTGAATCAAATCAAAGTGTGTAATTTTTATCGTACAATTTATATCACAGTAAATAATTTACACAAGTTAACCACTCTGAGCATTACTAAAACTTTCTTCAACTATTTCTAATAATTTTCATTGAAATTCGATAATCAATAGCCGAAATTAATAAATTGTTTGCTGGTGTATCATTCCTTTTAAATTTTAAGATTTTACAAGATAGTCGACAACAAGTTGAACTTGCTCTGTAACTATTTAATTTTTAATGCCTTGGTGTATTTCGTTACGAGGGGAATTGGATTCCATAATTAATTAATGTCACTGATGATCATGTTAATCAAAACTTGTTACAATTTTGATAATCTTTTATTTCGTATGTACTGTATCATGATTTTAATGTCTTGATTGTAATTTTTAACCAAGTTTGTTTGTTTGTTTTTTGCTACTTTATTTTTCGTATGATATTCTGTTAGCTTTTTTCCTCTATATGGATTGATAACAGTAGCTATTAATTGCAATGTTAATTAAATTACTTAAATTGTCTTCTTGAAAAATTGAAAATATAAACCTTGGACAAATATAGCATTCGATTTACAATATCAATGAGTATTTTAAAAAATGTATGAAGTTGTTATTGTACCTATTCCTGAAGTAATTTTCAACAACTGGACAACTTTTCTGCAGTTCATCTGCTGCATAAACTTCATTACTATACTACATTAACATTACATACATGTAGTTGTTGATAATATACAGTTTATAATTTTTCTTTAAATTTTCATGAATTCAATCGGGTTATTGCAAACGGGTCTTTGGGTTAATGTATATTCATGAAACTAGCCAACAGTGAACCGAAATTTTATCAAGGTCAAAAGCTGACGGAATGTCATGTACAATCTTGTGCATGGTCGATTAGTTTTTGTTACTTTTGGACCCAGTTGGTGTTTGTTGATTACGTTCTCTCGCCTAGAGGAAGTGAAATATGTGGTTCCAGGTTTAGATAATCGCTCGTCTATGTGAAAGAGAAGGAAAAAAAACACATCTACATTAGAAAAGCTAGAGAAAAAGCCAACTGGAACTCTTGAGCGAGATTCAACAAGTGCAACGAACTGCTACAGTGAGTGAGTAGGCAGGCAAGCATCTTTGAAAAACAGCAGCCAGCAGCAGCTAGCCATTCCCTCAAATCACAAGTTGAAAAAGCAGCAAGGATGTCGGGTGATGCTCAGCCACGTAAACGCAAGGACAAACGCAAGAAGAGAGGTAAAAACTTTTAAGAGTCGGATCAAAAAGCCGAAGCCATTTGATCGTTTGAGGGAATGTGCCCAAAAAAAGAGTTAGCGTTCTTCCTACGACACTGAAATCAGGGTGCCAAGTAACGTGTATTTTTGTAACTTGTACTTGATCGTGAGCTCTTCTGGAAACGGTCTTCTGCTGCGAGCCGGCGGCTTGAGTGAAAATTTGATCATGAAGTGCTGTAATGTTAAGTAGATGCATCTCGTAATAAGTTGCAAAATTATGTTTGCCGATGAGTTGTTTTATCTTGTGGAGTTGATAAGTTTACACAAGTTGTGAATAATGTCACGATTGCAACAACTCCAATCATAAGATAAGGTGTCTCATGATCAAAAGCTCGGAACTAAAAATACACTTTAAACCAGTTGTGAAATAATCCTACTTAGTTGTTAGAGTAATTTTAGTGTAATCCTTAAATAATGGGAGGTAAGAATAGAGTGATGGTAATATAAACTAAAGGTCAAGATTTTTGTATTAAATTAATTTTGTCATCTTTATAAAATTATTCTGTAGCATTCATATATACTTTAGAAATTATATACTTTATATCTAAAGTTTAGATAGTTCATACATGTTTAGGGGATGAGCATTACAAACAAAATAAAACTTTACAAAAACACTGTACTTATTGATATTCATTGATATGGTGACATTTTTATTCTAAAAAAATTATATTCACAAAAAGTCATCAAACTTAATTCGATACAAATTGATGTTCTGAATGAATAAATTCGGAACAGAGTCACAATTTAGGATTAATTGATGTTTCAAATGAGCCTCAAATTAATTCAAGACAGAGGATCAGCATTCAGGATTGTTCTGCAAAATTCAGATAGTCACCTTAGCAGTAGCAAGGTTACTTGGCAATAGCGTACAGGTGGAAATATTTTTCTTTTTTTTTTTCTATTTTCTAGATGATGGCAAAAATGAAGAGTTTTCAGACAGGTCAAGCTTAAATGATAAAGGTGAGTGAGCACGGTTTTTTTTATCATAAGTTCAGGTCTTGTTGTTTTTTTCTCTGGAACGTTATCAGCTCACTGGTTTGCAATTTCATGCTTTTTTTTTCTGACTTTTCTGATTGCTATATCTGTAGATTTTTCTGAGGTAAATGGGGGACATATTTCGGGATTTTTTTCTCTCTATTACTCAAATAGATTAGCACTTTTACAATTTAACATAGGTTTTATTTTATGCTAAATGTCTGTACTATGCTTAAAAAATGCAATAACACTTAAGTGCTAACTGTACTACTAAGATACATTTGAGCTGGGTTTGCATAGACTCAGTGATTAAGATCCTATTATAATTGTATATTTTTGTAAGTGTAATAACACATCTTTTGTTTAGTTGTGATAATTATATTTTACTTAATTTTGATGCAGCTTTCTGGGCTTTGGGAATGATTTAATTTGTTTTTTATATTCTTTTCAAAAATCAATTTTGTTTAGCACTTTTTTTGGGTTAGTGCTTGAGTTTTAAAGAAGCAAGCACTAAACGGTGGAACACTTGAATCAGTAATCACATAATAAGTAATGCAAAGACACACTGTCATGTTGCATTTTTAATAAGTTTATCAAGGATTTCAATAAGATTAGTAAGTCCAATTTACATACAGAGTTACATGAATGTTGTAATTCATACAACATGGTGTTTTGATTCACAGAGGATTCGGATGAGAAAACTCAAGATGAAGATGCACCAGATGATCACCACCACCATGGTCCCAAAGCAGGCATCCTTTCAAAACTTGTATTTTTTCTTCTCTTCACGGGTCTAATCTGTGCAGTTGGTACAGTTTTCTTCCAACTAAAAGGATCAGAAATAGGTAATAAATGCAAGAGTAAGTTCATTATTGCAGTGCAAGATGAGAATGTTCCTTAATATTTTTTTGTTTTTCTTGTAGCTGATACACCAATTAAAGAATCTAGGTATGTGAGCATATTAGAAAGTTTTGTTGACGAACACCCACCTGATGATCACGACGACCACCATGCTGCTCACAGCGAACATACTGAACATGAAGACGACGAACATGATGATGACGAAGATACGGGACATGATCATGAAGATGAATCCGAACATGGTATTTTACACATAACATTAAAATGAAGTTATAATTTCTCACACGATTTAGTTTTAAAAGATGCGAGGTAATTCAAATTAATGGAAAGGGAAAAAATGATGATATTTGATTCTATGTCTTTATGCAACAGTAAAAACTCGTATTCGGGGAAAAATTCGAATTCACTAGTCAAAACTCGGTTGATCTTAACCACAAAGGTTAGGGTGAATTCGGGTTCTTACTGTAACATCTATATTGAGTATGAATTATGGGTTTCAACAAACATTTCTATTATTTAGATTCAGTTTGTCACTTTTCTTTAACACTGTAGATGATGAAAAACCGACTGACGAAGAAGCATCTACACAAGAATCCGAGCCACAAGATGAAGAAGTCAGTCGACAAGAAGTAAGTTTGATATTCTACTTTTTTTCTATTACTTGTTTTTATTTGCTTATTGGTTGTTTTTATTTTAAATATTTAGAGAGCTGCTGAAATCAAATTGGAACCTTCTATGCCTGAAGTAGTTTCTTTACCAGATGAAGTGACTGGTACTGATGACGACGACGACGACGATGATGAAGATGAAGCTGCAGATGATACTCAGGCAGATGAAACAGGTCAAGAAACGGATGAACCTGCAGAGAGTGAAAATGTTGCTGACGAACCTTCAGTATGTTGGTGTAACTAAATTTGTAGTAAATCATGCCAGTTTTAGAAACTAATCATTTTGGTTAATGGACTATAGGCTGCTGCAAATACAGGAGACGAAGTTTCAAGACAAGATGACAACGATGACAACACAGAAAACAATGGTAATGTTTAACGTTGATTGAATGTCCCATACAGCACCAACGATCAGTTGAATTTTAATTAAATCAATGTTTTCCTTGCAGATGATGATAAAAGTGAAGTCACTGAACAGCATCCTAAAGAAGAAATTCCAACGTTGGTCGATGAAGGTTAGTTAGTACTATTTTAACGTTGTTTTTTGTTACGTTATTTATTCATATAGCATGTGGCAGAATTGGTGTTGATTTTAGTGCTTTATGACTGAGTAGAGTTTAACCAACTAAAATTGACATGTTTAAATTGAGGTACACGATACAAAAGAATATCTGTGTATATCATTGTGTGATAGAAATTCACACAGCATCCTTGCATAAATGAAGCGTACCCCTACTGGCAATCAGTACCATAACAAAAAATGATTCAAACATTTTTTGGTTGACAAATGTTCATGCTTGTGGCAGTGTGTTTTGACTGAGTGCAGTTTTGTTTGTAAATAACTTTGTGTGCATTTTTATATTATACAAACGGTGTGTTTTATATTACATGCATATTGGTGGATATGATAATGTTCATGCTGTATAGTCATTCTAACCTCGTTATTGTGTTGTTGTAACTCAATAGCTAGCAAAAAATACTACATTATTCATTACCTTAATGTCAGTTTAGAAAGTTTTTGTAAGTGTAATTAATAGACCTGTTACACGTTAAACGTTTTTCATACATTTATTATCAGCATTAATACCAGGTTATGTTGAAGAATTTTTTAGTCATGTAAACTGTAAATGGCCTTAATAGTAGGCCTGCACATTATATAGAATTCACTTTTGTGGTAGCCTACAGTAGGTGTAATCAATGAGTAAATTGTCAGAGCAGTTTGATAACTGTTATAAATTGAGTAATTATATGCAAAGCCATTCATTACATGATGTGATGAAAAATACAACTAAGATGTAGGGTTTATCTTTGATTTACGCTTTACTACATACACATTAACTGCTGAAAGAAAGCATTTCACTGAATTTGGTCTATTCTACATTAAAACATTGTGTCATGAAGTATTGTATGAGGCTGAGCGACTAATGTTAAAATTTTGTGAATCATTTTTTTGCAAGTTCTGTTTTAACATTGATGTGTGATATTTGTTTATTGGTGTTTATTTGTTTAATAAGTAAATTTGAGGATATAGCATTTGGTAAAATCATAATAATAAGATTGTAAATAAATAATGTGGTTGTCATTTTACTGCATTGATTCTACTAACATCATTCCTACTCACGGGAATGAGTAGGAAAGCGCATGAAAACATACAGCAATGTGACATTAAAATTTGTCATGGTTTCCAAATGCGAATGTTCCCAGGTTATTATTATTATGGTGAAGCTAATGATGCCAACAATGAAGATGACGACGACGATGACGAAGGAACTGAAGATGGTGATGATGAATTATTTGAGGGAATGTTTGGGGATGAAGATTTAAGACACGGACCCTTTGACGAATCGGAACATGAGCCCACTGATGATGAAAGATTAGAAAATTTTCCACCTTACACGTATTATGTTGACGAAGACAACGCTGATGATAATGATTTTGAAATCGATAAGGAAGATGATGATTGATTTTGAAAACTTGTTTGAAAAAGAAATGTACTATCCAATAGGTGAAAGCAATGTTGCCTTGAAGCAGGATACAATAGCAACAAAAAATAGACAACACTTTTGGATTTTGGTTTTCAATGACAACAAGACATTGTAATTTTGGGCTGTTATTTATATCGAAACGTGTTATTTACTCTAGTTGAAAACAAAAAAATTCATCACAATCAGAAGAACTAAGCATTCTTAAATGAAGGAACAAAACCTACGTCACGAATTGAATGGATCACTCTTTTTATTACCGAAAACATTTAAATGTCATGAAGAACTCTCATAAATTTGTTGATTTTTTTTTTATTCACTATTTCAATAAACTGAAGGCATATAATTTGAAATATATACAAGAATCGATGCACATTTTTCTTTATGCTTACAGTGGTATGGTATAACATAAGTGAATTAGGATGGTGTGAACTACATTGTTTCATAAGAAACTGTATCCTTTGTTCAAGAATTTTGAAAAATCAAGAATTTCAAGTTGTTTAAAAAAATCAGTTTGTGTAAGCTTAGAAAATGTGCATATGCTTGTTAATTTTTTAAATTTATGCTGTGTATAGGCCTGTTAATGTTACCGATTGTATAAAATTCAGCTACATTTAAGTAACAAGTAAAAACGTTGACACTATGTTTAGAATCTCATGCTATTATATTTATAGAATATTTTGAAACTATTGATTGATGTCTAAACAAGAACCACACATTTCGTGAAGTTTTCTGTATGAATTTTATCTAATGAGAAACATGCCTGTATAAATGGACGTGGTACAAGTTGATAATTTAATTTTCATTTGGACATTGTTTTTTCATCAGACTTTTGGAAATATTCTGCTGTTCTTCATTTCTGTATGATAACATTATATATTGCACAATGTTTTATTTTTAATACTTCCAGTAAATAGGAAAAATATTTGCGATCTTCAAAACAAAAATTGTCAGCCATAATTTTTTAATTTAGTTTTTTAAATGCTCGAAATTTTATTACAGTTAACATTAAAGGCATTTTGAAATAAAGGTTTTATTATTCAAAAGTTTGGCAAGCGTTAACTTTTGACATCATTGCAGTTGCATGTTTGATATTGATAATCAAATGCAAGTAGACTTTTTTGTTCAGCTATTATTTTTAATGCTATTTTTAATGAGTGAAATCATTCATTCTGCCACATGTTGAATTAAATCTTAATATGACATCAAAATTGTTGATGGTATGAAAAAAACATAACCATTTTGATGAACAAATTCAAGTTTGAACTTAGTTGTTTATAATGTGCTATGGCAAAATACATTTTAAAACCATTAACTGGACTATTTATGCATGTTATACAGTATCTTTTGTTTTACAGCCAATAAGAGAGAATATGCTAAAATCATAGACGATGTGATGAAACAAGAAGAGGATGAAACACTGGATCGAGATGACTATCCAGCTAATGGAATTACAAATGATTATGACTTTGAATTCTTTGAAGATTTGGATGAGGCACAGCTTCATGTAGACACGGTAAGAAAATGTATTGAATGTGTACTAATTATGGGATTGCAGAATTTACTCGACTCTTTCTTTTCATTCAGTCATCAGTGTAACTGTGGAATAGTTGATTGTACTTGAATTGCAACGACAACCACTCTGTTTAATGCTCATGTTTTATTTACAGGAAACATCAGAAAAATGATCTGGTGTTTTAAATCACATATTTTTTTGTAAAATTGAAAACCTTTTTGTGTTGTCAGAATATGAGAGAAAAATCGATTTATGCTATTTTGTGATATAACTTGAGTTTTTTAGTGTTATAATTGCAGCTTACAAGATAAAACTTGCTTTTTTTAATTGGCATTTACTACATTTTTAAAATGTAGTAAATTTTGCTCAAGATTTTGCATGTTTATTGCAAATTTATTTCTTCCAGAATTTATTTCTTCTGGAAGACATTAATTTGCAAACTTTGCTAGTTTTGGTTAAGAATTTACCTAAAAATTGTTTTGGGTACTTTGGAGTTAGACGCTCAACTTTGCTTGTTTTGTTACTTGATGGTACTCTTTGCATCGCTTAAGATTCAAGGGTATGTTAGTTAAACACACAAAAATTTATTAAATGTATGGTTAATGAATCAGTATAATGATCTGTTAAGTGTGTTTTTAATCGACTTCATAAAGGAGGAAGTTATCAATTTCACCCATATATATTTTTGTTTAACTAATCTAATATGGCTCCTAATCCAATAATCCAAGTACAAGCAAGTAGCCAGTACTGTTTTGTTCTGTGATGGATTGTATAGATCAGGGCTGCACAACATGTAAAGTGAGACTGGCCAAACTGCACCAAAGAAAATGAATGTGGTCTACATAATCGATCGGGCCACATAATTATTGTTAATTAATATCAATTATTTTTAGCGCTTGATTCACGACTGCTTTGTTTTGCAGAACTAACTATTGTAAATGTACGTTTCGTACTGAGATCTACATAATTTAAATTACAAATTTTGAAATTAAACTATTCGAACCAAATTTGCTTTGTTTTGCAGAATAGACCATGTAAATGGTCTATTTTGGATTTTTGTGGATTATTATGGAATTTTTTTATTAATCATACAAAAGGCAAATAACTCGAATATACAGAACATTCAGAACTCTGATATCCATAAATAAACCTTTTACTGCCTTAATAAATTTCCCAAAAAATATACCCTAAATATACTCAATTTTTTTACTTATTATAATGTTGCTTTAGTACTAGACTATAATCATTGTGGGCCGCACAGTGAGTCCAGATAGATCGCAAGTTGTGCAGGCCTGGTATATTACAAAATTATCCTAGACTTATACTTACCATATTCTAGATGTCTAGAACTTCTTTTCATAGAGATGCCTCAAAAAGTTGTACCAAACATATATTACGCAAGGGGTCTCCAACTAGATGACTTTCCTTTTAGAATTTTACATTTTGTTTTAAAAGTTGTGTATTTGATATTTAAAAAAACCCCAATGTACTACAGTAATTGTTGCATGTGTATTCGTAACATGAGACAATTGTTCGCCAATCTGAGTGAGTGTATGTCGAATTCTTGTTTGTAAATGTGAATGTTCATAAGTCGGACGTTCAATAGTTGGAAACTCCCTATATATTGTAGCCTAGTTGAAATAAGGATAGTTATATTGCATGTGTATATAGTGTGTGAGTGCCCATTTGTGCATTGTATTTTAGTTCAACAGTTATATCGCATAGCTCTCTAGTTTGCACAACTTCTGCTTGTAGTTTGTGATGCATTTTCATAACTTTTTTTATTGCATAATGTAAAGTGATTCTTATAATTTTTTTTCATTAGAAAGGTGTGATTTGTTTTTTATTGGAGTGGAATTTCACTAATGTCAGTGTGATCTGTTTTAATAGTTATGATGATAATGCTACATGTGACAGTAGATTCCCACTTGATCGCAGTAATTAGACAGCAAAACTTTGGACTAATGAGGCTATTAATAGGCCTAACCCTTATAAAAATGGTTAAAATATTTAGGCAATTTGTATTGTAACAACAAAAGTTTAACCCATATATATCAAATTTAGAACTTGGTCTGAAATTATGCTCATTATTATGAATGAATATTTTTGACATTATTCCTCTGCTAAGATGCTGATAACAATCAGTATCTAAGCATGTTCAATGAAGAAAATCTTTTTTGTAAAATGTATTTACATGCAAATTTCATATATGTTCTTATGTTTGTCAGCACATACAAATTTAACTCAGTTTGTGCAGTTTTGCATCCATAGCCTATACTTGTTTTCACTCTCATATTCTCACATATTTTATCACATTCATACTAAATGATAAAAGTTAATGTTCATAATTTTATCTAAATTTCTTCAAAAGGCGCCAGACAGAGCTCAGATATTGTTTTCAAGCATATTGGAGAAATATCCAAAGAGTCCCCGTGCTGTGTATGGAAAAGCTCTGGCGATCGATCGTTTATCAGAGCTTCATCGAAGTAATCTTTTGTTGGAGCAAAGTATTCAGATGTACCGAGACGTTTTGGATCTTCCAGATGTACCTAATGATCTTTATGTGCTATCTGGATTTCGATGTGTTGATAGAATGAGATTCAGGGGTAAAATATTTCTTCTTTAAATTATTTTTATTATATTTATCTAAGCTTCAGTTGATTAATCAACAGGATCGTTATTATTGTAGGATTTCATAACAAAGCTTTAAGAGTTCTACAACGGATGAAAGAGAGGTTTCCACAGCGTGCTGAAATTCTCAATCAGATAGCTGTTACCTATTTGCTAATGTCACAAAATGACAATGCCAAAATGGTGCTTCAAGAGGTATGTAGAATATAGAATAAGTTTTATTCAGTATTGAAACACTGTTGGTTTCAGCAGTAGGAGTAGATTGCTTTTCTTTCTATGATAATTGCACGTGAAGTCTCATCGTCGTAGTTTATGTTGTAGTTTATCAAACAAAAGCATTGAAGTTTTGTGTTAACTTTGGTGGTTTTTATCATTTACCAATGTAATCTAACCATCATCTTCAATGTTAAAAATAAATGATAGCAACCAGCAAAATCAACATTGGATTTCAATCCTTTTGTTTCATAAACTACAACATAGTCAACCACCATTGTCATTGGATCAAAGAATTCAAAGTGTTTTGACATCATCAATCTTAATTTATTACCTGTTTATGTGTTTTAAAATAAAACACTTTAATGCTGGCAGGCCCTGAAACTTCAGCCTAATAATGGTTTTGCCAAAACCCATTATGGATTCATTCTTAAAACTGCTGAAAGGGACTATGAAGCCGCTGTGAAATTCCTGAGTGAAGGGATTGCTTCGGAAGAACCTGGAACTATCGATGGCCGGTTTTTCTTTCATCTTGGGGACGCATATACAAGACTGGGCAAACGAGATGAGGTAAGGTAACATGACTCCAAATAACAAATTTGTCTTTAAGCAGTTTCGCTAATATTTGGTTTTGTTGAATTCAGGCTTTAAAAGTTTACGAAATGGGAGTTAAACGTGGATTGTTTATGTCAGCATATCAGCGTTCATTATACAATGTAAACACTCTCTCAGCGAGACCATGGTGGTCATTTGAACAAACTACTTATTCTGAATATCTTCATGTAAGTAACGATTCAACTATTGACTATCCAATATAATATGTTAAAATACAATAGACTCATTCTTATGTATATTTGAGTGTTTTTGGATGACTTTTACATGTTCATTGATAGGCATTGGAAGAAAACTGGAAAACTATTCGCGATGAAGCTGTTCCATTGTTACAAGATGTTGATCAAGGTTATTTTCCAGAGAATGAAGGTTTGAAAAAGACAGGAACATGGAAGCAGTTTGAAATGTTTGCTCGAGGTAAGATAGCATTATTGTGTGTTAAAGTCAAAGTAAGATGATACAATCTCTTAAAATTGTAGTTTGCACTCTAGTTTAGAGTATGTACGATTTTAAGACTTTATCTTATGGTAGACTCTTAAGGGCGGAATGACACGTTCGACATTGCTACGATTTTACTTCGATTTTTATTTGCAACCTACCAATGGTGATGTTTGTTTCGGCTGCAATTGGGAAAACACCATGCCTTTGGTGGGGTTGTATCAAAATCGTAATGAAATTGCAGTAAAAGTCGATTGTGTAAGTTTGCTTTCATTGTGTGCTCTCCGTTTTGAAACGCTCCTCGTCACGTTTTTTTTTGTCATGGCAAGTCGAGCAATTTGTGAACCGCTGTAACTTCAGCTTCTTGCTCAATCAAGGAAAACTAGTTTGGCAACAAGCTCACATCACAGCTGTGCACAAATTGCTTGACTTGCCACACCAAGAATTGAATGTGACATGGGGCCTTTAAGACTATTTTGTAGAGGTCAGGGTGCCATATGACCTAGCAGTTGGTGCGCCTCACGTTCTTAACTACTTACCTGTAGAGGTTATTTGCAACATTTGAATGTGTTTATTTTTATTGCTTACAATTAAAAAAATATTTATGGTCCTGGTTTCAGGAGAACGAATAGATTTGAATTGTAATCGAGCACCTCGAACTTGTGAAATTATTGCTAACATGCCGGAAGCTGCTGAATGCAAACGTGGTCAGGTAAAAAATTTCAGCATCTTTAACAGTACACTATATCAGATTGGCTCAATCGTGATCAATGTGCTCTTTATATAGGTTAAGTTTTCTATATTGGAACCTGGTACGCATGTTTGGCCGCACACAGGGCCAACCAATTGCAGATTGCGTGCACATCTTGGGTTGGTAGTTCCCGAAGGAGCCAAAATCAGAGTAGCAAATGAAACAAGGTTGGTACATTATTTAGTATTCTTGCCATTATTATCTGCTGTAGATTTACAGGTTTCTTGAAAATTTGCTTCTTTTTGTTTCTCTCTCACCTTTCTGTAAACTGATTTCTGGGCAACTTTTGTCAAGTTATCGCATGTGTACTTCATTTGCCTATGTTACTACACTTTTTGTAACGTAGAATGAATTTAAAGCCCCTTTCTTTTCTTTTCATTTCTGGGTTGGCTTTGGTTTTACATAAAGCAAACTGCTTTAAAAACATTTTGTTTTATGTAGGAAATGGGAAGAAGGCAAAGTGATTGTCTTCGACGATTCCTTCGAGCACGAAGTATGGCACGATGGGGATAGTTACCGTCTCGTTTTAATTGTTGACTTTTGGCACCCAGAACTCACTTTGAACCAGAAACAAATGCTCTCAGCCATTTGAATGCTTATATTTGTTTGCACTTATGGCTGAGTGCAATCTGGTGAAAAAAAAATTACAACTTTTGATTGGGCTGTGATGAGATAGATATTTTTATACTTCAAAACTTTAGAATTAGAAATAATTTTAAATGATTAATTGGATCAATACTGTGCATTGTTTTATACTTAAGATTTTAATATTTTTAAGTGCAGTATATAATGTCACTGGCCACAAGATAAAAATTAGGTTAATTTTTATAATCAAACGATAAGAAAACGTGTGTGATAAGAAAAAGTTTCCAAACTCAACCTATTAATATCATGAATAATTTAAAGCACCAATGTTCAGCAAGTCTGCTGAATGCAAATAAGAAGCATTTGAACTGTGTAGAATGTCAGTGATTTTCAGGACTGCTTCTATCACAAGCTGTTTTATAAATCAAAATTTATTTTAGAATGAGTGTTGCTAAATGACATAAGGACTGATAGTTAAACTTGAATCACCTAATGTAGTTAATTTTATATTCTGTATTTGATTTGATAAGACTATAAGATTACACATGGACCTGTGGTTTAAAAACAAAGAAACTGTTTTATTAGTAGAACGCTACATACATCGTTATGACTAGTTGTTAACATGGTGCAGTAAGAAATGGTGCAAATATTTCTAAATATTGTAACTGCAAACAGCCTAAGTTCTGTTTTTGATACGCTATAATGTCAACATTGAAAAGTTTTAGCCAGTCATATTTTTTGTTTATAAAAATTGCTTAGAGTGGAGCAATTTAGAGCTTTTTTGAAATTGCTATTATGAAGTAAAATTTCACGAGGCAGCTGTTTACTTTGTGAGCTTTGAGAAAGTTAGTGGTCAAATACGATGACATTTTATAGCAAATGTTTATATTGTTAGATCTCATCATGATAAATAATGTATCAGCAACAGAACTTTGTTGTTTAATGTGTTTTTTTAACATATATAGTAAATTATTTTTAAAGACATGAAGCAATATTGTTACTATCGATGTTTTAGATTTTGGATATTTTCATACCTAAAAGAATGAATGGATGAACAAAGTTTTACAAATACTCCTTTTTATTCAGATGTGTAGGTTTTTATATATTTTTAGGTTAAAATGGTATGAAATGATAAATCTTTATGTTATCATGCATACATGTTTGTATCAGCTTATAGAGCTAATGAATGACGAGAATACTTTTTGATACAGAAGATGATATATTTTTACAAGAAGTAACACATTTTATGAGAAGATATTATATAGAAGATGGGTTTCATTGCAATTTTTGTTTTGCTACTTAGTTCAAATCAGGGAATAATGTACTGTTGAAACCAAACTAATACATATCAAATTTTATTTTTCTGTTAAACTTTGACACTGCAGTAAATGTCATCTATTTTTTATATTTCGAAGAAAATGTACCAGCAGTTATTTCATGTTCCTTCTTTTGTGATTAAATTTGAGTCATGGTTCTCAATTTTTGCAGGTTTCTGAGTAGAAATAATTATTATATACTGTTTTAGTTGTGTAACTTTGGTTTTTGCGATGCATTAAAAAGTCCACATACAGCATTGTCATTGAGATAAAAAGCGTTTAAAGGGTTTTGAGCAGCATAATGATAAGCCACATTTTTTAAAATTGTTCAGGAGAGCCGTTTTTTCTGGTGAGAAACTCCCTAGAGTCACATACTGAGCAACAAGGCGATTCTCTATATTATGCTGCTATTTTCTGGACAATTCAAGAATTGGTGAGGTGAAGTAACAAGCTAGAAATAGTACTGAGGAATAGTTTGATTTAAAAATGTCTATTTTTTGAAAAAGTGTGGTTTGCCATTATGCTCGAAGCCCTTCATTTCTCCTTGATTTTAAGAAAAAATATAATTTATAGTGCAGATAGTACGTTTTTTTTTTTGTTTGTTTATTTTTCTGCAAACATAGAACAAAACGATATAATATAATATGAAAGTAGAAAAAAGGGCGGCTGAATGGATAGATATCTTCCATGGTCACCAAATACCGAGTCAATGTAAAAATCGTAAAACAAATTAAAATTTTCACAAACACCTGTTTCTAGCTTCTTTAACTTCATTATTTAATTAATAATTTTAACTAACTATTTTCTTAGTAATACTGATATTTCTGCCAAAAAGAAGTGTAGAAAATTCCATAAATCTAAAAATACACAAATAATATAAAATAAAGTAAAAAATATAGCAGTTTAAACAAAAGAAATTCATTTTATATATCTTGAATTATATCTTGAAAAAAGCATGACAAAATTTGTCAAGCCACAAGTCAAACAATTTGACCATTATTAGTTTTCTGCAATAATGAAAGATGCACATATGACTTTTTTCTTGTACTTATTCGTGATTAGCAAAGTTGTCATTTACGCATTGTGTTTTAAGATTTTTTTTTAACAAGCATAAAATGGGGTAAATTAATTTTAGAATATTGGTGCTACTTCATTAGCCTGTATATGGCAATTAAAAGCTTGCATGGAAAAACATAAAATTCTTCTGGGCAAGTCTTCAATCTTTCAGTAGTGGTCGGTCTTAGAAATTAAAGTTCACAATTTAAAGTAAGCTTCAAAGCTTGAATTCATTTGAACTGATTATTTCGAAGAAAACTATTATTTACCAAAGATTGCAACCATTAGTTTATTGCAGAAATTGCAATTTATTTTATTTTATTTTATTTTATTATATTATATTACTTTTGTTCTTCACAAGTGTTGTTTTTTGATCAACTGGGTCGCTGATGTTATTGGAACTCAGCTTAAATTTTAATCAAATTATAGCCAATAAACTAAAAATGCTTTGTGGTAGGTAACAGATTGTAATAGTACAATGAAGACAATTGATGTTGGCCTACTGTGCTGATTAATTGGTTTTGTTTGTACTTTTACTAATTTGCAATTATGATTTGTTCAAGATTTTATGCTACTTATTTTTTGATCTTGATGTTTTAGCTTCCAAGCTGTCCTTGCTCGATAGGCTACATTGTGGATGTATTAATTTACAAGTTGCATGAGATGATGCTTTTTGGATATTCTTCTAGCCTAGAAGAAATGGTAAGTGAATAATTTGCTTCTTCTTACTTTTTTTTCACTTTTGTATTTACTGACAAGATGAAAAGATTAGAATGTTTATCTTTTCTGTAACAATGACATGCACACACTGTGGTGGATAATATTTATTTATTTATTTATTTATTTATGATAATTAGATTTATCAGTAGTTAAAGACAGGGTACAGTTAACCTTCCTTGGGTTGAACTTTAAACATGAAAGACATTTTACAAGTTGCGAGAAGTTTTTTATAATCATAGATTTAGATTCAGTGGTGTCAGTGAGGTTTAGAAAAATTGACATTACTGATATTAATGGAAAATAAACGTGGGATATTTTATATTACTATGTGCAATCATAAATTTGATTGCATTTTTGGTCGCAATTCTTTCAACTTTTCTTCTGCCTAAAAAGAGAAATAAAACATAAATCTTGTAATGTATTTTCAATTATTGTCTATTGGTAAGGTGAATTTTGTTAAATAGCTTTGATTTTCTTACCTCTTTTTGATTGGCTGGCAGTTGTTGGACGTATTTGTACACTCTTTCGTATACACGACCATCATAACATCCAAGAATGCTGTGCAAAGCTTCGTCACGGAAATCAAAAGCATCCACAATGGCAACTGCGTCCGGTCTCAATTCTCCTAACAGTACTGCCAGTCGATCATTGATGTAGTCGAAATTTTCATGCGATAATCCTCCATACTGATCAGGAATTGTGTTACAGAGAGTTAATATTTGGTAGGCATAGAACAACATTTTGGTTCAAGGCAATACATTTTTTACAACCTGTGCTCAACTTACTCTTAGAAATTCGCCAGCATTTTGAGTGATCCAGTAGATTCCGAGCAGTTCAAACATTCTCGTTAACACCAAATGCGTAGCTTGACTGGCGCTGATTTCATTTAAGAAATTGCTGAGCGTTTGCATCATGTATACTTGGCAATGAATCTAATGGAGAAAAAAATTACCATGAAATTGTTTGCTTTGCTGAAGTCTGAAATTTGCTACGTATGGGGTTAAAGAAGTGTAACATTTATGTGTTATTGATAGTTTTCGATTAAGCAAGTGTGGAAAATGCATTGGTCATGTTGATTTAAGATTGTTACTCTTGCGCATCTGGTGAGGCTAATGTGTTTGGAGTTCCAAGCTGTTTCGTGTGGTTGGCCAAGTTTTGTTTCATGGTCCAGTTGATCAGACAGGTCTGATATGAAACTGTTGTTCAAGAATAATAATAAATTTTAATTTTTATGCAATCTCTTTTTTTTTTTTTAATTTAGTTCAATCTCTGACAAAAATATGATCCTTACTGTGCTGAAGTGATTTTGTATAACACAACCACATCTTCGAATGTTTGAAGTGTTCCAAATGACATCCTGTCAACTTCAGTTAGATACTGAACAGATTCACACAGGTGATTGCCCGCTCTTGCATTTTTAATGGATTTCATCAAGTACCTAGAGTTAATATGAAGCAATTATTTTTCTGACGGATTAATTTTCTAAGATATAAAAGTAAAATCTTTACCAGGCAGTTTGCAGTAGCAGTATAGTATTTTCTCCATCGTAGGTGCATGCTGCCGTCAGGTTAGCATAGAGATATGGTAGGCGACTTGCTTGCAAATATCCCAGACCACCGCATGCTAGGCGACATTGCTCGACACCATAAGCTGATGTTTCTGCACTTAGTGCTTTTAATCCAGCGGCGATGGCATGTAGCTACAGATTTTCAAACATTTTATGGCAATATAAACAGAATACATAAAAATTTTACTGATGGGAAATTGTATACTGTGTAACATAGACTATGATGAAGTTCTCACTTTACTCAATGAAACTTTGTGATTTAGTTTCAGATTATATCCCTTTAAGTTGACATGCATAATATATCCATGTTGTAAAATAAAATGCTACTTGGTCCTGTATCTATACTGTGGCATTAACTCACTCAATTGATTGGGAACAATCATTTTTTCTTTTGAACATTTATGCTTAAAGCCAAATGATATCTTATCCTTACCTCAGCTCCTTGTTCGGGCGTGGGATCAACTAATACTTGGATAAAAAGTTGTCTCAGTGCTTTGAAAGTGAAAAGCATAGCGTATGCAACAGCTACATGAGGCAAAAGCTTGAATTGCTGCGCTTTATAGTCCAAAATTTGAACTTCTTTGCTAAAAGAAAAACACTGATTCAAAAATTTATGACTATGATTATATTGTTTACTGTATGTATATTTTAATATGATGAACTCGTTACCTATCTGGCTTTATCGTTCCTTGGCGTCTCACAGCACTGTATCTTACAGCAATGGTGACACCTTGAGCCAATCGCATAGGTGATTCAAATACAACACCTACCCGAGCAATAACTAATGTAGCGTATCCACTGTGTCTTTCGGCTGGTTTCACGTAAGTTCCATCTTTGAGAACCTGTGAAACAAAATCAATGGTACTCAAGGATGAAATGATTTCATCTGGTTTCTAATTTGTTTCGCTCAAACATCAAAACATTGTGATACTACTGAAAATTTTTTATCACTCTATTATAAGTTAGAATGAAACAGTGAAGCTATTTCATTCTTCAGCTATTTTTGTCATGCACGGAATTTTGATGTTTTTTCATTGTATTAATATTGAAGGACTTACCTTGGCATGTTTCATAAGCATCTGATTTCTTCCAATTCGCAAATCATGAAAACGAATGAATCCATTGTCAGCGGCATTAAAGCCCATTTTAGGACCAACAACGCCGAGTGTAATTCCTATTTCATAAAACAACAGTTGGTGTTAGAACGCGATTTGCTCTATGTTGTATACGATAACTCAATTTGGATACCAGGAACTTGGGAATGATCCTCGAAACGTCTCACTTGTACCATGAAATAGTGAATACCATGGTGTTGATTTTGAGTATACAATTGAGCTGCCACTACAGAAAAGTTGCAAGTTTTGCCCACTGAAAAAAAAAAGTTGTATGATGGCAGATTTATATTCTAGATTATTATTTCAATTAATCAAAAAAAATAATTTATATAATCTTACATCCTCCTGGCCAGAATTTTATGGATGTTATGGTGGGCGAATTTAGAATGAATTCTTCGGTTTGAGGATCGTACGTTGCTGTTGTTTCTAGACCTTTCATGTATGTTCCTGCATATGAATTGGAGTTGTCAAGTAATTCAACGATTAGAATTGTAGAATGGAATTTGGACAATTAGATTTATCACTAATAACAATACAGTAGGGCACCGTTTTTCTGTTCTCTGCTAATACAGCAGTTTTCATTTTCAATTATGACAACGCTGTTCTGCTACTTCTGGTTTTCAGTTCTGTACACTCTGTGTAAGCTTATATTCATTTTACTTTCACATTATTTTGGGCTAAATTTTATTGCACTCATAATATATGATTATGTATATTAATGTTATTTGGCTTTTATCCATGTTCATATGTAACATATGTTCATATGTAAAAAAAAAAAAAGGTTTTTTTTTTTCGACTTTTCGAGAAGAATTGGAACTTGTCATATGAGCAGGCCCTATTGTACAGCATTAGTTGACAACATACCAGAAACACTAAAACAGAATAGACGACTTTTTTATCACCAGTAAAAAACATATTTTTATTTTATTGACTTGATCGATCTTTTTTTACCTTCAAAGGTTGACCCAGCCAATAAGTTAAAAACAAATTCCTTTAAAACATTTTTACTGGTGATAAATTTTATTTGTCAGGTTAGAGAATTGTGCTATTCAAAACAGACAACTCAACTTTATGAAACATGGTACAGTAGTGTACTCTATTTCAGTGTTTAAGCTAGTTCCTGTACTGGCTTATTGCTTTGTTTCACTTGATTGGATTCATACTTACCATGTCCTAGCTCTGTTTGTGCATAGGAACCAATTATTTTATTGCTTCTGATCATTGGAAGCCATTTTCTTTGTTGTTCTTCAGTTCCTTGGCTTATGATTGTGTGTTGAAACAGCAGCAAATGAACTATCATAGGGTTTTCTAAAGGGCTTCCGACTGATGTAATATGAGCCGTTCGAATATCTCTGTTTGAAATAATATACTTAGTAATATCATAAGAAAAAACACTAATTAGAAGTTGTGTGCAACATTGTGTCATTTGGTATTTTTATTTTTGGAACAGTGAAATTAGGGAAAAACCTGTACTACATGTATATGAATCAATGTTGTTAATTTGTTCCATGCTGTTAACAATAAAATTGTATTCAGAAACAAACACAATTTTAGTTGTGTTTTTGTCGCATTATTATTCATATCAACCATGTGCAGAATTTTCAAACGGAAGGGGGAGTGACATAAGACCATTATTTTTGCATATTTTAGTGCACTATGATTACTCACATTATATAAAGTACATCATTTTAATAAAACAGCATGTTTGTGCAATTCAAATGTTCGTGCAGTTCAAGTGTGTGTGCGCATAGAAGGGAGGCTTCCCATTCGCTTCAGGGTCAGTCCTTCACTGATAGGACCTTTGATAATGGCCAGTCCCTTTCCTGGCTAATGTGGAGAAAAGGGGTCACCTTTCCCCTTTTTTCACGTGTGGGAAAGATAAGGGTCACATTGGGTGGCAGTAAGAGAGTGACCGAGTAAAAAGAACCACAGCTTTTTTTGCCAGCTTTGCAACTTGAGTTAAAACGAAATAAAACATACCTGTAACGAATGTTGCAAAGCAACATGAGTTAAAATGATATAAAACAAAAATAACGAAATAAAAACTTTCCCGTCATTTTGACGGGCTGTATACTAGTAGTGTACTAAATTACACTTTAGTACACTATGTACAGCACTTTCAGAAATTTTCTTCCGAATTAGGGGGGGGGGTAATCTCCAAAACTCTCTCCTTGTACATGACTGCATATCATAATGCTCTCCTACGTTGATACAACATGTGTTCTATTTTTTGTTGAAAAACACCATCTGACAAAAATGTTTGTTCCTTTTTTTTTTAATTATGTGATATTTTTTTATCTTATTTCATTCTCACTAGTACGAGTTCCTATTTCTAAACTGACAATGTTCAACAATAAAGAAGTTTTTTAGAAAAATTGATTTTTCCTTATTCCATTGAGTATTTGCAATTTTCACTCTTCCACGTTTTTCCTTCTTCCTGTGTTTTACTATTTCTTGCGATCACTCTTTTTCCTATAATTTTTCCTCAAAGAAGCTTTTTGGTGAAACATGTATGAAACAGAAATGTGTGCTTGTGCTCAGTCACTAAGGTGAAAAACTTTTTCTAACAAAAAAAGATGATGTTTTTCAAGTTATATCATCTGTATTTTAATTTGTGCAATCTGTCACTAAGGTAAAAAACGTTTTTTAAAACAAAATATGTTTCTCAAATTATATCATCTGTATTTTATTTTGTGCAAAATGTTTCATATAATGTCAGTAAGGGTAGGGGAGACCGGGGTTGGCTGTTACACTTTTACTTTCAAATTTGTTTGTAATTTTTGTATTTGTTGTATAATAAAATTTTAAGTGTCTTCCAGTATGTTTAGCTTTTGAACTAGCTAACAACAACCATTAAATATAAAACGTATTTAAATATATATATTGTTTAATAACAGGGTACGTGTTGTCACAACTGACCCCATTCTGAGGTTGGTTGTTTCATGCTTGGGGTAAGTTGTTACAGAAAAACAGTTACCTGTTTCAAGTACCTTTTTATCACGTTTTTACATATATTAATAATAAAAAAACATTTTTATGCTTTATCAGAACTGTAGTTTATGCACCGCGCACGTGAAAAGGAGTATGGTCACTCAGTTTAAACACTCTTCGTGGGGCTCAAAAATTCACATTGAAATTTTTTTCAACAGATCTGAGGGACTTCTTATCTTTCAAAATTTCTTTACTTGTCACTTTAAAACATCTTCGGGTGTTGTCTCCCTTCTCCCTATTATTGTTTTGTTTGTATGTTTCTATCCTAATTATAGTTGTCGTATTAGAAATTTACACTGTGATAATTTACCTCCTCTGTAGTTGTAACAACCAACCCCAATGGGTTTTTTCATATATTTTGCTTATTTTCAATAAGCCAAACACCATGTGGAGCAAACTTTTACTTACGAATTATAGCTTAATAGTTAAGGTTTTTAATTAACTGTACTGGTTTAATTGTAATATTCCTCATAGCTTTTGATTAATAATTTTTTTCGCAATCGAATAAATCTATGTCATATAACACTAAAAACTACATATCATGCGTGTTTATTAAAGAAACTGCCATCAAAACCGTTCGAAAGTAAGATTTTTTCAGAGCTTTTTAACGATGAATAGCTCTAGATGCCACCATTTGTTGTCTAATTTTAAAAGCCAATGTAGCAACTTGCCCCTGTAACCACCCACCTCAGTCTCCCCTATATGATGTAAGTTTGCTCTTAGTAGTGTCGTATGCAATTATACAATGTTGTTACTTCTTTTACTTACTGTGCATTGCCTGGTACTTGACCTGGCAGGTTATTTGCAGCCACTACATCATTCACTCCTATGCTAAGTTCAAGAGCTTTGAAGTAAATTTCGTCCAGTGTAAGGGAATACGGGTCATAATCGACTTTAAATCGTTCATCTTTTATAAATAAATTCTCTGCAATAAAATAAAATCAAATCAATATGGCTAATATACAAGAAAACAAAATCATACAACTTTAAGACTATTTCATATTTTTTGCAAAGATATGTAAAGATTCAATAGACACCTCTTCAATAAAGGAAATTACATTAAAGTGATACAAAAAAAATCTTAGTACATTACTACAATATGACCCACTTAATTTTCAACCGGAAATTTGTTTACCGAGATGTTCTTGCCTAATTCATTTGGTACAGACATTTAATTGAAAATTGTTAATATTTGTCATCTGCGAAAGTTGTCTTCCCGGGGTATTCGATTATTTTATAATTTAAACTTCCTAAATAAAAAATGTCAGTGTCGTAGCCCATAGTCTATATATAATCTCATTTATTTTGCCACTTCATCTATCAATTTTGTGCCGCTTTGTTCTTGAGTTATCAATTTTTTTCTGGTGTAAGTTTTGTTTGGTGTTGTTTATATGGTAGTGTAGTTAATGTAGCTAAATTTACAAAATAATTATTATTACCTAATGTAAATAGAAGATTTGTGCAAGATATGTACTGTTCTAAACGATCTATCATTAGATGGAAAGTTGTTTTTGCTTTTCACCCAATTAAAACTTTTCCTACCCCATCAGGCATTTGAGAAAGCGGAAAGAAGTCCACTAGATAATATATCCTCATTTTTTCATTAAGGAAGTTCAAAAATTCTTGTTATGCTAATGTGCATCAAATGAAGTTTTGCTACACGTTTCATGTGCTACTAAATTTAACTAATGACTGACAATGTTTCAATAGTCATTTTTTGTGTTTTATGGTAGATGGCAAAACTATACAGTTTTATCTAAATTGTCTGATGTTGACATAAAAAAAAGTTTTTCGAGTATTACTGAGAATGCATCTACATCTTTAATATCATTCTATACTGGTTCGATTTCAATTTTCAGTTCTAATTATGTGTTATAACTGCAGATATTAACTTATCACGTTACTTTTAGATTCGACGCCTCACCTCTCTTATGTTACTACTGTGGGTTATTTTTCAGGTTACGTTAGGAAAAAAACAAACAAATCATACATTTAACACATTTTTGTTTTTTTTTCCCTAACCTAGCTTGTAAAATAAACTCATAACCAAGTACAAGCAGTAGCAAACACAAGAGAGGTGGGACGTCAATCGAAAAGTACCCTTTATTACATTTATAATCGCGTGGTATCTGCTTCCCACTCATCGTGTGAACTTATTAGTGTATGAGTTGTGACGTTAACTTGTCACAATTCCAACCAATTCCATCCGATTTTAAAATTATTATTTTATAATATAAAAACAAATATTCTCAACGTTTGGTTTTTAAAATTATTTTTTACGTATTATTAGTGATCGATTATATAATTCATTTTGTCTAAATTACCTTTATAAAACTAAATTTACTACGTATTTAATTTTGTAATGACCTCTGGTTGTGGAGCCTCAGTAAAAACTAATTTAACTGATTCAGTTAACTTGAATAGCGTTTCTAATTGAACGCTTGCACGTTGTATGTTACAAAAATTCAATATTGAGATTATTGTGGAAAAACGTGCCTCATATAATGGGCCTTGCTAGTGTCGCCAATAAACGCATATCTACCTAAAACATACATATATCACTTCGAAATTGGTCACCTAATGGGTGACAATCAATGTGTTGTTGATGCTACTTTTGCCATTTACTCAAAACTATGAATTGTTACATGCAACGTTATGCCGGCAAGCCTTCAATTTATGCTAAATTTATTTATTTATTTTTAATATCACGTCCGCTGGGGACAAAACAATAAGAAAAATTGTAACACAGATATACAAAAATACATTTAAAAGTTGGTTTTTCACACAAATAAAAACCACTACTACGAATTCTCACAAATAGAATCGAATAAGCATACAAATACATATCTACATGTAAAGCATACAAATTTTTGGTGAAATTATGCTAGTTGACAAAACTAATCTGTATAAACAAATGAAAATGAAAAAGCAATATACAGCATTGTTAAAATAGGCTGTATTAGAAATTTTAAAAAACGCAGTTGTGAATTCAGTATTTTAAAATATTAATTAAAACATTTTAAATTAAAACTTATATTGTACATATTATTAAAATGATATTACATTATTATATTTAATACATTAAAACAATCGAAGTGTATTACATAGTGATCAAGATTTTTGTATTAAAAGGGCAGCTTGTGAAAATACTCTTGAAATGTAACGTTGTAAAAACAGAAGAAAAAAAAAACATTGAACGAATATGTAATATGAATGAAGACTGAAGTACTGGTAGATGATTCTACATAAGAACAAGAGTGATGATTGATGGAATGCTTATATCTAAAAAGTTGTTTAAAAATAAGAGAGAGATTTTGCGTCCAATTCTCCAAAGACCCATAAATTGGTTAATTAAGTGATCTGGAAAAGGTTAGAAATCTCTGGCTTCAAAAGTATAAAAAATATTTGTATAGTAGGCAAACAAACAATTTGTTTTATAAATATGAAAACAGCTACAGTATGAGTTGTTGTTTTTTTCTGTTTTCAAATACTGTAACACTGATTAACTTACCCAGGTCTCTTCTTTGAAGAGTTGCTTCTGTACCATCGTCCAAAAGATTGGTCATCTCTTCGACATCGAAAGATGCCGATCGCCTTTCGGCTTCGATATCCTCGCATTTTGCATTGCCTTCAAGTTTGATGAAACTCATTTGTTATTATTATTACACTAGTGGATGGTTAAGCAGTTGGCTGTGTTGTATGTACTTGCCACAAGCCCTTGTCACACAGACAAACACGACAGCTGTCGATGTAGGAAGCGAAGAGTAGGAAATTTTGTGCCCAACCTGTAGTTGGAGGTTTAGTTTTAGGTAGATGGTGCACTCATTGGTGCCTACTGCCTACGTAGTAGTCGTAGTGCCGGTGGTTCATTTAAGGTCAAGGTTCTAGTTCCGCTCTCATTCTTTCCTGCCACAGGTAGCATCCGTTTAAATATAGTACTGTACCTACAAAACTAGTGGTTGATAGTTCACTGTACTGATCGACAATCGGAACGAAACTGAACAAATTATGTGTCAAAATGGATGGCCTACATTGTAGTTGGGAGTCGAATATTCCATTGAATTGCAAGAACTAATTTGAAGGAAAAATAAGGTTTTTTCTACATCAACATCAGAAGAATATATATTTTTTTTTTGGATAACTAGAAATGAACTCCCGTGGTTGGTATGGTAACCACGGGGTGTCTAGAGGCAAAACTTGTGTTTATATATTTTTCTAAAAATTTTAGTTT
>JAQIWH010000574.1:0-45331 GCA_034695005.1 Cryptops parisi | reverse complement strand
TTTTGTTTTCCTAACCTAACATGCAAAATAAACCCATAACCAAGTACAAGCAAATAGCAACACCAGACGGGCCTCGCTATAACCAGAAAGTACCATTGGCATAAATGCCCACAAAATGTAACCCTCTCCTGCATAAATCGAGATATCTTCCAGGTATTTGTTTCACTAAGAGTAGGCCTACATCATAAATCAAATAGAGTATTACACATTGTAATTGTAAGATGTAAGATTTGACCTACAACGTATCAAACACCGGGCAACAAACTTAAACACGTTCCTTGCAGGAATGCAACCATCCCAAGGAACCAGGTAATAACAAATTCTCCCCCTCATCTACAAAGACCCGATGAGCTAAAGGAACATGGGCTATTAATTACTTGATCCAATCAAACAAGAGATTCCCTCAGCAAGGGTTCTACACCTTTTCCTTGCTGGTGTTGTCCTACACAGTGTCCGTGAAGATGACAGACTGGCAGTGATTAATTGCTCTCTTTTCACTTGCTTGTCGTAACCAATTACAAAATAAGTGGATACAACCCATTCTAGCAAACACTTTAGAGGTGAAGTTTAATTAAATCCAACTTCAATAGTCCAATGGCCATTCAAAGAAAGAAAAAGGAACTGGATAGAGAAAAGGCAAAAAAAGTGACTTCAAGTCCCTCATTTTGTGTCCTTTTTACCAGTTCACGTCAAGCAGTAGAAGATCAGCAAGCTCCATTTATCTTCAAATGGACCAGTTCCTATTCAACTACAGAAGAAAAAAAACAATATACCAGATAGAAATCTCTGGTGGCAATTTTTGCAGACAAAAGTTACAGTTAGCCCTTGTTTTTTTCAAGATACACAATAAAACATGTCAACGACATTTCTGTGTAGATTTAAAATGAAAACTATAACAGCCTTCGAAACTACTGCATTATAAATAAATAAATTATATAAATATACAAGTCTATATATACACCGATGAGTTTAAGTTGGAGTAGTAAGTTAACAATCTATTAGCTTGTTTTGCCTCTACAAACACAGTCTATTTTTTTGTTAATCCATTAAAATATAGAAATAAAAAAAAATAATTCTGAAGTCTATAACCTCTATTACTGCAAATATACGACAGTACACATTAACGTAGTTATCTAAGGTTTTTAACACGCCCACAAAGTTTATTTCCTGTCAGTTATTTATCATCTCCTGGGTAGTGGAGTAAACAAAGTTGGTACCGTCAATATTTACTCCTGTTAATAAATGCCGATGGCTGGATTGCAATTTGTGCACGCCAACATGACATCCATTTACCAGCAAACTCATGGAGAAAAAAACCCGCCACTTAATCCATAGTGTTTTCTTCTGATGTATAGGTGACGACATGCAAATTTTCCAATGCACACTCACGCAATATTGCTAATGCAATAGCGCTTAGAACAATTTCGAAGCATGCACGTTGTAAATAATCTTGACATGCAATGGTATTTTTCAAAACAAACGCATTAGTCATCATTTTCCAAAATGAAAGAACAAAAATTGGATTACCCGAGTTCTTTCTATAGAACAATGTTTTTAATCAGATGTTCAAAAAAATTGGGATGTCCAACGCAAAAGATCCCTATAATTTCAATCGTATCATTTTTATATGATTTTTTTATGGTTGGTAAACATTATTAATATTTCTGAGAAGACTTTTTTTATGCATATATAATTCAATATGTATCTCAGGAAGTTCTCAATTTTTTTATAGAATTTTTAGAACTGTATTTGAATGTTGCCATCATGACTACAAGTAATCAGTTTTATGTTCACAAAATTGATATTAAAAACCTTATAAGTTAAAATCATATCATTTTTATATGATGATATTTTTTTGTGGCTTACAAAAAAAAGATCAATATTTCAGAAAAGACATGTCAGCAAATTGTGAATTTCTGAATTTATATAACAAAAAATCTTGAGTGACGATTGTGACGTCAATATCGATGTTAAACTCGATATAATCGAATACTTTGGTATTTGTTTCCCTTATATCTACATTGTGTACATCCTAAATTTGACCATAGATGACTCTGGACTGTACCATTTCTGGGTTAACCGTTGCTTGCGACGGGAATGGCACACTAGTTTTTTGGGAAAATTTTGAAAATGTACTTGAATGCTACTAATATGGCCATATGTCCAAAAAAATATGACAAACTCAAAACAATTCGCAAACCATATGATTTCATACGATATGATTTTTTGTAGATTGCAAAAATTATTACTGCTAGCAATAAGAAGACAGTTTTTATAGAAAATGTCTTCTCGGAATTTATGTAAACCAATATGTATCTTAACAAATTCTGAAATTTTAGAATCGTACTTAAATGTTATCAATATATTTTTTATTAAAAGAACTACGATGTCCAATGCAAAAAAAAATACATCTATAGATTCATCATTCATGTCAAATAATTTTTTACGATAAAAGAATTGCCAAAATTATTATTTCCGAAGAAACAACACGTTGAATTTATACACTAATATTTTGTATTTTGGAAGTTCAATGTTATCAATATAGTCACACACTTTCATTTTTGTTAACAGATACAGAATTTTCAAACAATTTTAAGATTTACTTTAAGCGGAAGGATAAGGTTTATGGGTTTATAAATCTGAACTTCACACCAAAAAAACGAAGGGATAAAGATTCCACAACGATCAAAGTAAAAGATGTGCTATAGTATTCCAATAGCTATTCTTCACTGTCATGCGAAGTGTGAGAAAAGGTTGAAAGGGGTCAACATAGAGACCTCCCATTAGCATCAACCCTAAACATGAACTTGCTTTTTAGAATCGGACTTGTGGTTATAACCTGGAATCATTTTTCCCGCTTTAATGGACCAAAGCATTCGTGGCCATAAAGAACATCTTTGTTCCAACCACCACCAGATAATCTCGGCTGCTTGGGTTAGATATGTTAAAACGAAGAAATTTTTCATGCAAAGCAGAAAAAAAATCTTATCACACAAACATGGTGAACAACATGCTAACCTTAGCAATTCATTCGGTAAGTGCACCAAGACAGTGAAATATGCTGTTAATTTTATTTTTTTTTTGGTCCTAAAAATAAGAAATCTCAAGTAGCCATTTTTCTTCGTCATGTACTCCACCTTAAACTTTTGTTCAAGTGGAGGCAAAATATGTAAAATTATGTAGAATATTCATTGTGCAAAACAACTTAGGGATACATGCAAAAATACTTAAACATTGAATATATTTTGAGTTTCATAAGAATATTAAAAACGTAGTACAAATTCATATTTTGGAACATAAAAAAAGACTAGTATATGAACTTTATATATAAACTTTATATATGAACTTTATATATGAACTTTATATATGAACTTTATATATGAACAGTACTGTAAATTGTGGACTTTGTGATTTGTTTAGAAGTTATTTCCAATATTGTGACATATCTTATAATCTTGAAAAATATTGTATGTTTGAAAATCAATAACCAATTCGAACAATCGAAAAAGGTGAGAAAATGGCAACCCCGCTTAACGCGTAAATCCATTTTAAGTGAACCCCTCGGATCACTTTCTCCACGTATATAGGAGGATTAGCTGTATATAGAAAATGAACACTACTGGAGATGATCTTGTAATCCCTATAATCTCACAACTTTACAACCATGACACTTCTGCATTGACAAAAAACAACAACATTGAATCATCTATCACAAGCTTTTCAAGAACCAGCAACCATGTACCAACGCCATTGTTCACAGGACTTCCTCACACGAAGTACCACTTGACTTGCCTTTCTTTGACTGGACTCCATAGGAAGTTAATGGACGTCAGTTTGTCCATTTTTGTGACAAGATGCATGATTAAGTCTTTGGACCATACACACTAAGAAAGATTAAGTGTGTTTCTAGTGACAACAACATATTAGAGATGTTTTCTTAACATGTAAGATTTGTTATGGTTATCATAAAAGAAGACAATGCTTACAAAGCATGAAATCAAAGAATACAAAGACTGATCTTTAGCATCTCAATGAGTGGTTTGTACACAAAGAAAAGCTGATATGATAATAGACAACATGAGAACAAATGTGACAGTATAGTATAAAACTGATACAGTATAAAAACTTAACTATACTAATGTGATTTACAACAACTTTCGGAAGTATGGTGTATTCAATTTTGTTCAAGATACCGTAATAAACTTCTAGCAAAATGTTATCTTCATAGTGCATTGTGCTTGCAGTATACTATGACAACTATTAACATACTATGACCACTATGAATAAGTATAAATCATACTATGACTAATTATAAACCATATAAACCAAGTATAATGCAGAGAATGACCAAAATCATAAAGTAAAAAAGTTGCTTTTTGAAATTAAAAACGCAATTAAAAATTTCTTTTGATTCAGTGAAATACTAAAAATTAAAAAGCTAAAAATATTATTGAGTTTGCCCAATGATAATCTCGAAACACTGGAAATGAAATAAACATGAACCAGGCAATATTTTATGCAAAACAGCGTGATGACAGTTTACATAAGCCACTTAAGTTGGTTTTCAAAATTGTATTCTTACTGACTAATCAATTTCAAAGTAAGCAAAAAATAACACAAAATCGACACTAATCCACATGAGAGGGAAAAAAACTATTGCTTTAACATTCGAGAAAATATCAGTATGGTGGAGGCGGAGTTGTATAGTCACGTAATGCGATATTGACTTGCATTGCTCGAACCATGACACTCAAGTTAGTTTAAATGCCGGAAATTAATGCTGCCACTTTTGCCCTAGATCATTTTTCCCATTACTTTGCTGTATACACAGTTCCTGAATTTTTTTTTATTAAGACCTCTCGGTTTATCAATGTATCTATCAATGTAAGCATCAAAAAAGTATTACTAGAATGCAACATAACTTCTACGCAAATTGATTTATCGACACGCTACCTAGCTAAAAACAGTAGTAATGTACTTGACGCATTTTCATATAAAATTTGCATAATCGGAAATACTGTATAGTTAGCACTGAAAACAAATTAAAGTTTGTTTCAACATGATTAATTATATGAGTAATTATTATATGAGTAATTGCCACAACCAAAAAACTATGAACAAGCCTCAAAATATGTTTTGAACACTTGTACTAACACAATGCGATTTAAAGAACAGTGAAACAATTTTATCTGGAATTGTTACAATATAAGATAGAACAGGGAAATAATGTTGAAATAATGCTTCACAATTTCAATTATCACTGATTAACTGCGGTTTTTCAGTATAAGGGTTTTTTAAGATAAACAGATCGTTTTTAATTCCATAAATTTATTAACAAGCAAATGATAACAAAAAATATTTGAATTTCCCGCTAGTGTTATAGTTTACATCTCACATCACTAGATGGCGATAGTTTCTGCATCGATAAAATTTTCGCCCATATGAAGAGGATTTTTTTATCAAATAGATTCCAGATATTTACCTCGAACGCTTAGAAAATGAATGTGTAATAAGAGCAAGATTAGTTATACTATTTAATGAGATTTTTATTATTTTCCATACGCTTATTTGATACTGAACTACAGTATAAAATAAGGATATGTAATAAAAAGAGTGTCCCAGCCAAAGCTTACCAATTTTACACTCTAAAAGCTAATATGATAAAAATTCGGCGTTTTGGATATAATAGCATCTAGAGGGGGGGATCTTTCGAATAATGCTATTTTAATTGACCTGGAAATTAATTTTCAAACTAACTTTGTTAAACAATGCGTCGTAGGTATTAATTCATATTTAGAAAGTTGTAGCCACCACCCCTTTAGTCAGAATTCACTTTTGTTTTATATTTTTATTTATTTCCATCCTACAATCCAACCAAAATAAATATGATATGTATAACCAAGCTTTCGATAATAACCGTGGTAATTTCCCAAGAACATAACCCCCACGGATAACAAGGAATTAATGCACGATTTTCCTCAATAAACTAATTAAAGTTTACCAAATCAATTAAAAAAACAAAACAAATGTAAGCATGACAACACTAATATGAACTAAACATTTCCCAAAATCAACTAACACTTTCCTGGGTCAACAAATCACCGATGTTATAGTGATTAATAATAATTAGATAAATGTGCAACTCGAAATAATTTGAAATGAAAAAAAAAACAAGTGAGTCCAACAACCAATAAAAATGATACAGGAAAAAATGCCCAACAAACCACAAGGAATTTAAGACCAGGAAAGTGCACTGATTTACAAGTGGCATTATTATTGATTTTAATCTCATGCCAACAGTTCTCCATGCACGATGCTGAAATTTATTTCTTTTGCATTCTGAGACCCCCCTGAACAACCATTTCAGCAAAAAGAGCATCACGCATTTAAATTTATTTTACCTAATAAAATAAGTACTTTGTGTAGCAAATGCTTTTATTCGATCCAAAAGACACCTCTTCGTAGCTAGTAAAAAAAAAACCGATGTTGCTGTTTTGATGAATGGAGAAGACGTATACTTTAATGTAAAAACGAACGTAACGTTAGAACATGATACACTTTATTAAACCAACATTATTACTGACACATGCTTTTCATCAACTGAATCTGTAATGAGGATTCTCTTAATTTTTAGCAAAATTAATGCTTAGGAGACAATGAACGATAATTTAAATGTTTTAAATTTTCTTCTGATAATTTAAATCTCTTGTATTGGTAGTTAAGTGAACGCTGCTATTGGTTTGATCACAATTAAATTGGTCATTATTACAAGTACCGTATGTAATATTCATGTAAGTCATGTAATATTCAATATCATATGTAAAAGTAAATCAACGACCTTTGGCCAAAAAATTTGAAGAGCCTAGTGTAAAAGTGTTACGTAACATTAAAAAAAACAACTTAGAAACATTTTTTAATGTGTTAGGTGCTATTCTACATTCCTGATACATGATTTTGAGCAAAATGTACAAAAATATTAGTACAAAACGTGTGAAGTAGTCCACATAGACAGCAATGTAAGTTCAGCTCTTTAAACGCGTCTTCCTCAAAATTGTAAAAATAACACCACTCTACACCAGGCTCTTCAATTAGTATTCTTTCATAATATCGCATGTAAAAGCCGACCTATACTTTCTTGCAGACTCGGGGTATTATAGCCTACTCCGTACACGTAACAGTAATGTAGATTTAATGTAATACCACACAAGTACAGTTCTGAAGTTGAAGTATTGAAATTTCTCCAACATCTTGTGTAAACAACACCATGTTTATAATTTTATAGTTTACACATGATGTGTTGGGCTTCTGCTGATGAAGTTTTGGACTCAAATTATACGGATTCCAGTCCATCAAAAGTAGTATTTATAAATAATAATCGATCCCCATAAATTAAACCTCAAAAAAAGGGTCTAAAAATTTTGACTTTTACATATACTGTAGAGCAGATACAGTAACAAAACTCAATATTTTGTCCGTTAAAAATTCTATATTTTATCTACTAAGAATACAAATTACGCATAAAACAAAATATGTACCATGAACCTATAAATCATTTATATAGTACATGAAGTTTGATGATTCAGCACATGCACTGATTGAATTCTAACGAGGTGGCAAATGGAGCCAGGTAATGTGTATATACTTACTCCGATACGATATCTGACCCAGGTTGGGTAACATGTGACTTGGCCATTACACTTATCAGGCTGTTGCAATCTAATCTCTCGTAAGCTAATAATGAAAAACTAGTTTTAAAAACTATGATTTTAATTAATCATACTGCGGGTATCGGTGAAGCAGATGACGTTAATAATTCGACAACCATCTCTCCCCTGCATCCTTTATGTGAGAGAGAAATGGACAAAAGCTATCATTAAAGTTATCTCGCATCTTCTCCCGCTTTCGGGGGCCTTGGTTCGTTCAATCCAACATGATCCATCGTCCTTGTTGCTGCTGCGGCTGCAGGTTAAAAGGGTTAAAACGAACATCATGTAGTTTCCATCGACCAACCAACATTTACCAATTGAAATTTCCCAGAGGAAGACGAGCGAAGAGAAAAGTTGCTAACAGAATTTCCACCATTAAGTCAATCCATCTTTTTCGCCCCCCCCCCTCTTTGTTTTTTTTGTATCGTTCTCTCTTAACCCGCATAAAGCTTTTAAAACCTTGTTTCGTTCAACTCCACTCAGAGATAAAACACTACAACATTCCGAGAAATGTAATAGCAAATAGACCATGTAACTTATTACTTTGCTCCATTTTGTTCCTCATTTTTGTGTCTACCATGTTTTTGTGTCACAAGCATGAGTATCATGTTCGTCTGCGACCCAATATGGATAGTCAGAAGAAAAAATAGAAACACTAATAAAAATCGGTTCTTCTTTTAGCATATTTTACGCTGGTATTATTGAAAACCACTTAACTAGATATAACCAATTCAGTTATAAGGTTGTTTTGTTTTTTGTACTATTTAAGTCAAGACATAAAACGTTATCCATAATTTAAGTTTGACAAACTATGAAGCTTGTGTTAAGTCAAAATATTAGATCAGCAGGTACAAACAACTTAAAATTTAAATCTGTTAAATAACTAAAAGAATGTAAATGATATACATATCAAGAATTCACGAGACAATTTACATAATTTAAGGTTTTTGGTTCAACGTTCTGCTTTGTGCAAAATTGATGATGTTTTCACCAAGTGCAAAAATTCACCACTAAGAAGCAAGTCATCTTTAGAATAACTCAAAATCTCATTAGTTATATTTTAGTATAAAAAGGCTCAAAACTCAAGTAAATAACAAATCATAAATTAACCTATTCATTCGACCCTATTAAAATGAATGGCTTTTGACAACACCACGACCTGAATAGCATGACTCTCTTCTAATGCCACACTCTTTTCTTGAAGTTTCGTGTGATTAGTGGACGTGGTTGAGAAGGCCATCAACATTAGACAGCACTGGACCAATGGGACAATTAGTTGTAATCTCCCCTTGGTGGTAATTGACGTGGTCTGGTAATGGCGTCAAGCCATAGTAGACGAAATGTCTCTTGGTTCGAGCACCACAAGTGGACAGAATAAAAGTACTTTCACTCAAAATACCATGATGATTTTCTTGACCCTGTTAATGACAGGCCAGGATCATCAACGATGAATCATGACACTCTAGTCTACTCACTCTAGTCTTGCCTATTCTAAGATCAATCTCGTAAAATTCTCCATCCATCTACGAGTCATATCGCAAACCTTGAACACCTGTTGGTTCAACCTGCAGTGTGTATGTTGAGCACATCTTAAAATTGTATCTTTCCATCAGTATGCAGTCCAAATAGCGAGGTTTTAGAAATTACTTCTTTTTTGCATAACATGATGCACAATGTGAAATGTTTTATTCACCCAATTTTTTTAACCTCTACAGTCTACTACTACATAGACCGTAAAATATACAACGCGTAATTACGATGACAAGTTCGTTAAAAATTAAGAATAAGATTTATATATTGTCAGTTTCATTTTCGATTATACAGTATAACGTGATATTCTCATAAACGCCTGTAGATTGCAGTATACGTTCAATTCACAACTCACCCACAAGTGCTACTGGATAAAGCAAATAAACTCTATTATTACCGTATTAAATACTCAAAACATCATAATACATAACAGAAATCAACATTGATTAACCATATATGAATGTTAAGTCGTGCAACTAAAACATACAGTACAGAAGGTTCTCGATCTATGCGATACTTGCATTCTACTCATTTCGAAAACATTGTACTGTACATTGAAACTTCCATTAAGTGGCAAAGATTTAGCGTTCGGTGGCTTCTGCACCACCGCATACAATCGCATAATAGCGAATATTTTTCACACATAATGAAAATGAGCCATTTTTTCTTGTCGCATAAATAGCGAAATCGCATACGAGAAATTCATAAATAACAAAAACGTATGTGAGAAACTCGCATAATAGCAATATCGCATATAAGAAACTCGCATAATCAAGGATTCTACTGTATGGATATGATTCGCTACATAGCACCAGCTTTCAAAAAAACTTAAATAATCAACACACTATTCATACAGTAAGATGTATGAAAACATAAGTTCTAAATGTTCGTATATAAAACTTGTGGTACAGTTGTAGTGTTTCTGGAATACAGAAACAGCACTACTAAATGTACAATAATCTACTTACTTGTAAGAGAAGTCATGGACTTTTAATCGTACAACGTTTACCAAGGTTGTACATCGATGCAATAGTTTCAGGAATTGAGGTGAACAAAGTAATGAGACAACACAGGTACTTACCTAAAATAAGAAAGAAAAAAACACGTTAAGTACAACATTTTTACTATTCCTACGCAATATTTGACAATACTAAAAAAAGTTAATTTTTCAAAAAGTAAGATTGACAAACTACATAGTACTTTTCAAGTAAACTTCAGCACCTCTCACACCAACAACATTTTCTATAGTATGTTTCATGAATAATACAGTAGATGAATTTTCCTTTCAGATAACAAAAGAAAAACAAATTGCACTTGATGGTGACACATGAAATTGTACTACATCGATACCGTAGGCTACTTGCCAATGACTAAATTGGAATCAATTTCAAAGAAATTACCTCCGCGCAGGTTGCAAAGAAGCGCAGACAATGCATCTAAAAGACCTTTCATCAATATTTCATACGGGAGAAGAAGCATGAACCGTGTGAACAAATAACATGCCAAAATTGTGTTGTCCAAAAATTTTACAAATCACCTCACTTAAATGTCATTACAGCTTACACCCCAGATCCTTACAGAAACAAGCTGACATGCACACGATTCGAAAAGCAGAAGCATGCTTTATCGATGTAAGGTGGGTTCGATCCAGGCCTCTAGAGATGGGGGTCCAAAAGAGCCAAAAGGGAAAATTAAATGATCTGGCGGTTTGACTGCAAAATCAAATATTTATACAACACATTGGTTTTGTGAGAAAAACCAGCTCCCTCAAGATTCCCCTCGAAAAGTACATACATTTAGTGCACTTGAAACAAAACGCAAAACCTTTTTAAAGAATAACAATATGGGGATAGCTGGCAGAAAAATATTAGAATATACTGTACTGTATAAATATTCTAGTCATGTTTGTCTGTTTGTTTGTTCGCTCAAGATACAAAAACGAATAATTCAATTTTTATCAAACTTTGAAACCTGAATTTGGATAGAACTGGGTAAAGTTGTAAGCTTCTGGTCATGTTAAAATTTTTATTAAGAAGCAGACCATTCAGTTTTTTTATGCACCCCTTCCTTTTCCCAATTTGTGAGATTGAGTTTTCACGTTTATATTGACAGAAAATTCTATCTACACTGGCAAAGAAATGAATTAAAATGGAGTTTACATTGTTCGCGCTTGTGAACTTAATTTATAATGTTATGATTAAAATTTGTTAACTTAATTAGGAAATGGGTTATCGGGGAGAGGGGAAGAAGAAAAACCTCTGAACGTGAAAAGCGAATGAATAGAGAAAATTTTACGAATTACAATTTTCTATATATATAGTATAACAATTTTCAAGGTAAAAAAAATATCACAAATAAGCTTATTCATAAATATATAGTAAATTTCACTGATTTTCAGACTCCATATCACTAATATGTAATGTACAATAATTCTTTAACAGTTTATTATTATTAATCGTGAACTGTTGCAAAGTATAATACAAAAACCATAAACTTACTCAAAGTAATTTTTGTTGAAAATTTTTACTTTCATTAATAGTATCCAACTTTTTTGATATCCAATTTTCTTTTCAAAAGTTGCAGTAAATAAACAGAGCTCGGTTTTATTTTTTTACGATTAATAACGCTCCATGAGGCCAAACGACACCGGTTTTACTTTGCCATAAAAATTCAGTCCATTAAAAATTGGGTGGATGATACATGGGGGTTATAGAAGTCGTTGTCTTTTGAAGGAGTTTTCAATGCGTTAAGGACATCTTGGCAGCTTAGCAGCTATAAACAGACATGGAATTGGAAGAGAAGGAAAATTCGGGTCTGGTATCAAACAAGAGGGTTCCCTCCTTACGACCGAAGGTAGAGAGAGAGAGAGAGAGTTCCCACAATCCAATTTTACGACCCAAATTTAATAGCGATATCGACTCGAGAGCGACACAGAACGTAACGATTTTCAATTTCCTTGATGCCGCGTAATCGGGGGAAAAACTCGTTGAAAGATTCATTATAAGGGCGAACGTTAAGCCAAAGCATAATAAACCCATTAGACTGCCTGCGATGTGGGCTTAGAAAAATGGAAGAGATGTCAGGACCAAAGTGAGTCACAGGCAAGACAAGAAGTCAATCATCCACCGACTGTTGACACAAGCGCTGTTGTTCTTGTGGATTAGTGTGGCCGAGTAATCATCAACTTCCCCAGCTCTCTATAACCTTCCGCGAGAAGAAGGTTCAACAACGACTTGCCGAACACACCATTCTCGCTCGGGAATTGAGAAAGTGATTTCGCAGCCACCAAGTTTGTTATGACTGCGGCTCGAGGAAAAATTTTTCAATCGTTACAAGCAGCAGCACAATTCCAAATTGCATTACCAGCACTTTTTCCGATAGCTACCCACGAATATAAGTTGGGTGCCACCGAGGGGTTGATGGCTTTTTATTTTCTTCCGACGAGTCGAATCCTCTCCCAAGAAAGAGAAAACAAGCAGCGTATCGAGAGATAAGAACGTTTTCCCATCGACACTTAAACGTTTTAATTCTTGTACTAAAAAAAGGAGAATCTTATAAGCACGCTATTGAATGGAGTAAAATCAACAACTGCTTCATAACAGTTTTCATTGGCATATTTTATGCCAAAGGAAACATTTCTTCTGGTACATTCAACAGCAAGAGCTTATAACTAAGACGGGATTACAACAGTAGATCATAAATAAACTTATTGACATATGTGTACTACTCATGAATTCAATATTTGGTGCTAAAACGTGCATTTAAGCAACGTAACTGAAATGTGTAACTTACATTTTTTTATCGAAATAAAACATTGACGTATTACATATTACTAGTGGAGCCCTAACGTGCTGCTGTTAATTAATTAATAATAATAAACGACCATTTTGCCATTAACTTATAGTTCAAAAAAGCAATTTTCGACGGTATTCCAGAAGCATAGTTCGGTGGTACTCAAAATGCAACAACCGGATATCAACAACTATCAAGCTAGCAAAATACTATGTAAAGGCGTGTTTACACGATGATAGTTTTGGCGATAGTAGCTGTCATGACAGCGACAATTGCCACTTTTATCTTCGTGAAAATGATGTCTAATGTGAACTTTAATATTTAATTGTGAGTGTTTTCTATAATTAAAACAAATTTCAATAATAGTTGGAATATTACTGTATATAAAGCCTCATTTACACGAGGATAGTTGTAGCTGTCATGACAGCACTATCGCCAAAACTATCATCACGTAAGCGCGCTTTTAGAGATGTGTCTCATCGTTTGCGTAACCACAACTTCTTCTTAGCATTTCCTGCCCTCTGTTGTCAGTTTTGTAGAGCGTGCTCCGAAGATGCATAATACATGTTTATATACCACACAAATGTGATATAAACATGTGTGATATCATGTTTAAAATTTTTTTAAACAGTTATTCTTAATAAAAAATGGTTGAATGATGTGCCGTGAATCAATCGGAACGTCGATATACATTAAAAAATTAGTTCTACAAGACAGAGTTATAGGAAATCAATCCACAAATGAATAATTAATACGAAATAATGATACAAAAACAACCTTGCCACATATCACTATGAGTTCGAAAAGTTTTTCAAAAAAAATTATTACATTTTGTGAAACCAAGAGTTATTATGTTTAGTTAACTAATGAATCCAACAAACGTCTCTAGTGTAAACAGATTAAACTTGAGCCGGAGAAAATAATCTTTCGAGACCGATTCTCCGTTGCGAGCATAATCGTATTAATCAGTTTCTGGTTTAACGTCATCGTGGATCCGTCCAATGATTTAACCGACATTTCCAATGATACTGAGTTAAATTAGAAATGGTGGTTCGGTTAATCTCATTGCCTGATAGCTTTTGGGAATAGCAAACTGAGTGTTGAGCACCAAAAAGGGGTAAATTTCATTTGCTGCCGATGGATGAAATATTGGATGGCTTTCGCTTGTCTTCCACTTCCATCTGTTCATATTAGATTTAGCTAGACTTGTCTTTGCCGAACTCGCCACTAATTCGCAAGAAGCTCTTCTTCTGACGAGATGGCTGGCAGGAGAGAAACATTTCAATTTCAGCCTCCTCTTTTCTCGCAAGATATTGGCACCGAGTTCAAACCGAGTTCATTTAGTGATGGAGTAGAAGTGCGCGGTGCCTCTGAGCTCTGCTCAAACCCATCGACGAAGAATGAGTGACAATGTGAAGTGAAAAGTTACTTGAAAACTTTCCACAACACACAAACACAGACTTCTTCTTCACCTCTTGTAAAACAAATAAAGTGATGTGTGGCTGTGCAATGGAAAAATGTTTTCACCAAACAAACAACGCAAGAACACGTATAACCACACAATAGTCTATAAACCTATCGGCGTTTAATAATTATAGTTACGGTACTGACAACTTCACGAATGAAAACCATTGCCATTAAAACGAGTATTCATTTGATTGAGTCATACAAAAGGCCTTCGATTTATGCGAGAGTTACGTTTGCCAAAACTCTCATAAATTGAAATCACAAAAAAAGTAGGAGGAAGAGAGGTCATTAATTTGTGCACCAAAATTTTGCGTCATTATGCACAAAATTGCACAATGACGAAATATTGTTGCCTATAATTTTGAAATATCTCTCTGGTCACATAGCAGCAAAATCGCATATAAGGAACTTCCTGTACTGTGACATTTGTATCTTCTATATGAAACTGCAAATTCTAAGAGATAGATACAAATTACAAAATTATAAAACAGTTGTAATTAAAATTTTACAAAGAAAGAATTGATTAGCAAATTGGTTTTAGTGCGTGTTGATGTAATAACGTCTTACGGCAATGTACTGTATTTGAATAATGACAAAAAAATAAAAACTTCGTTTTCTAATTTCTTAGCCATAGAATTTTCTGGACATGTTTCCAGACATCGATTATGCCGAATAACAACAGATTCCGTGAAACAATAGAAGGTACAGTAGCCTATAAAGGAAGGGGGGGTGTATGGTATGTTAAACAATTTTGTTAGGAACTTGGTCTTTCAGTAAGGTTGTTTTTCCAAAACGATCATAGTAATTGTCATCGTTCACTCGAAGAATGCAACAAGCTTTTCAATGTCAGTAAAATGTTTAGTAAGGAATGTTTTTCATGAGCAATAAGTCAGCCAAGCATGGAAGATGTATTCACTTCCTCTAAAAGCACAATCGAACGCATTAATATTTCTGAAGTATATATATTTTTTTATCCCGTCGTCAAATCACCGAACCGTATCGTATTTATATGCATCGAAATGTTACTCACAACAACCCTGTCATGTGAAACCTTCCAAATAATAACAGAATACACAAAAGTTCCCATTACTAGTACTCAAGACATATCAACCCCCTAGAATGAGATAGAATCTTTGCAAGATGATCTATTCATTTTGATCAAAATCCCGTGTTTAATCAACGCTCTTTGGGTGGGATTTTTAAGTAATCATTGTTGTTGTGTCCCATTACAGTGCCAAAAAGAGCGATTCTGCCACAGATAATGGCCATAAAAATGAGAAGTTCAACATCCATTTTGTTAGGAGCCTTTCACACGCGGCACCTTTCTTGCAGAAGAAGAAGGAGAAAAAAAGACTTTTCGGCCCCTCTCATTGGTTTTTTAAGCATTGTTTTGTCGGTCAGTGCCTCGTGTGGTGAAGCGATTGATGATAGACTACAAGTGTCTGGTGGGCGTGTTGGACTACTTTTTTGTCTTACTTCCTTCTAACCAATCTGCGCCTTTGCAACAGACACATCTTTGGTCTGATACCATCTTCATTCGTTTGTGAAACGTCAAACTGCAAGGAGCATAACCGCCATTCAATAAGAGAAGAGAAAACCATTAACTTGTTCACTGACTTAGGGAAATTCATGATAAAGAAGAAGAATGGATGTCTGCCATTTAGAAGAGGAGTTCAGGATGTTTTTAACAGTTCTTTTCTCCGAAAATACCCTTTAAAGGATGGTTTGAGAGTTCATTCTATTGCTAACATTTAATGCATGATAAATTAATAAGATTTCTTTTTTGCTGCAAACAAAATTGTCATGGTTTTGGATTTAACACAAAAGATTTGTTATAAAAAATTGTGAAACACTTTTCCACTTACTAAGCATATTGTAAAAATTAATAAAAATCGTTTTAAGTTTCAGAGAATGTTGAGTAACATGTTACAATTTTAGTAAGTGCTAGTACTATATACGAAGGCCCCCTGTCACAGACAATTCTTGATTTCTTGATATGGCAATTTGAGCAATTTGTGCTCGGCTGTGACGTCAGCTTCTGACCCAAACAGTTTCTATTGGTTGAGCGAGAAGCTTTTACACAGTGGATAACAAATTTCTCGTGTTGCCACACCAAAAATTGCGTTTATTTTTTGAAATCTAGAAATTTCATACGTGTTCAATCAGTGATAATCCATTTCTATTGTAGTTTAGTACTGCAAGGGTGTATCTAAACATTCGATTTGAAGGGGGCTAGACTTGAGTTTAAGCGGAGGAAGTTAAAAATAATTTTATAAGAACGGTATACATACAAGTAAGTATAAAGAATTACTGAAATTAATGGAATTACTCGTATCACCTAAAAAATACATAAGCCATATTTTCAATAGGTTATATCATATGAAAAATCGGAAATCGCCTAAATCTTTTTGGACATTTTGGCGAGTTCCTGAGATTGTTTTCACAAAACCACCCCTGTAGCAACCTACTATTGCATTCTACTTACTATAACAATACAAGTGTAAACAGTAAGTAAATGAGAATAGCATAACATTTTATGAATGCAAAAAACTCAATATTAAATACCGATAATTAAACAAATGGCTTTGAATTTTACTTTTGGCTACCATAGTGTAAACAGTAGGAAATAAAATAAAAACCAATAACAATTTATTCATCTTATTTTCCCCGTCATTGTTGATGGGCCTTAATCCTATTCTTTTATAACACAGTACTGGGAAAATCTTTTCCAGTACAGTGCTGTTTATCTACCTGTAGCCACGTAATGGCTATTCGAGGTAAAAGCCAGGACTAGGTAAGGCATCGCATAGCACCAACCAGCCACCGAGTTCATGATGTAGGCTACTTAATTTTGTTGTCATGGCGGTACCTTTAGCTTTTCCCCCTCCCGTCCGTGGCAATTTCTTATTTACATCGTGATTATACAGTTGTTCGCCACACGAGAGAGAAAATGCCGACAAGCCCTTCCCACCACCATCGAAACAGCTAAAATGCCAAACCGTGCAACTGACTAACAACAACAACACCGATTAGGGCTTTTGACTAAGGGCGAATGTTAGGCAAGACGAAAGCAGCGTTGGGAACGACTGTCATCTTCAATCAGTACGTCCTTACTCTCACATGACGAACTATCATTATGGTGTCAGCTATTTCAGCCTGCTGCTTTCAGACCGGCCAAGAAATTACATGCAACAATTTTGAACAAGAAATAAAAATCGTTTTTTTTTATATATATATAAGAGGTGGACTGTTCGGCGAACAAGTCTAGAAAATTTCAGCGTTCCGAAAGTTGATGATAAGGGATTATCTTTTTTTGTAGTTCCTGCCTTAAGGAAATATCAGTAGTTTTCTTGTTAGTTTGTAATTGAATACGTGGTCTATTATGTTGTAATCAATGTTATTTAGTGAAATTTGTGCTTAATTTCAGGAAGGGTTTATATAATAGAAAATAATGAAGTTTGGGTTTTTTAATAGAATAGGAAATGCGCTGATATGTAGTTAGATATGTGTAATAGGTAGTGTGTAATAAGGCGGCATGGGGTATATTGATAGTGACTAGAGATAGTGCACCCATCAATTTGTTTTAAAATTACAAGCATTATGAATTTGTGTTTTGCAAGTATTATAAAAAAAATTCAGTGAAAAAAATTAAACGTATACTTTCTGCTTATGATTAATACTTTATGACACTAACACAAAATGAGTATCATTATGCTTATCATTAATTTAATAACAAATCTCTGGTATCAGATATCATTTGATTATGTATCATAGGATTAAATTCAACTGTTCAATACTGTACAACACATAATATAAATCGTTTCGATACTTTTGAATGCGAGGAAGTTCTCGATTTGTGTGAGGACTGCGTTTTGTGCAAATATAAAGTCTCTCCTACGTGATAAATTCCCAGACACAAATGACTTCAGCGCTCAGTCACTTGTGGTACCACCGTTCAACATCGCACAATAGCGAAATATTTCCACATTTCGGAAGATTAGTGGCATATTAGCTAAATCGCATGAATCGAGGACTTCCTGTTTAGCTTTTTGAAAACATTGCACATACCATTTTAAACTACTCTCATTTTTCGTCATCATCGATATCTTCCAAGAATGTTTTTATTTACCCATAACTTCCATTTCATCTTAACATTCCAGTCAACGCTCAAAAAATAAAATTCCGTGCACTAATGAACCTTAAAAAAGCAACAAAAAAAGTCTCAAAAAACATGCAGTCCCTTGGAATGAGCCATTTCATATCAGCGATATTTCTACACCACCAAAAAAAAAGTACATTAAAAATGCAATAAAAATAAAAACCAGGGTGAGCTAAAGGGGTTGAAACGAGGGCTATGCCCAAAGAGCACACACACACAAGCGTACCAGATTATGATAGTGCACAACCAGCCATCAAATAAATTCACCACGAAAAGCCAACTCGCTGATTCACACCGATTGCCACTTTGGACCTCACACTAAACCCCAAACACGTTTCGGTCTCCCTTATATATTTTTTTTGGCTCTCTCCCTTGCTCTTTCCTGCTCATTGCCGAATGAGGGGTTAATGGACTTGCCTTGTATTCGGCTCTTCCTTGTGGGGGAAAAGTCCTGTGTCTCTTACACGACCTTACACACCGACTCTGTCTGCAACGTGTAGCCATCTATCACCACTGCCAGGTGGGGTCAACTATGTATGCGTTCACCCTTGATGGGTTAGATGTTGCCATCGCAACCAGACAAGACGACACAACCCATGGCGACTGGTTTCGCTTTCTAATGAGTAGTTACGATGACAAGACTAACGACGAATTTCATGAGCTTCTGAAAATCTATCCTTGTTTTCCATGCCAAGTCTTGCCTTCTAGCGCAGCTGCTTCCTTGGGCAGCAGCTGAGAAGGAAAGAAATCAAAACAGGAAAGAAAGGACAAATTTATTACTCTTTGGAATTTGAACTAGATGTTGCTAGCAAAAATGCACCCTTTTTCTTCGCCAACGAAAAAGAGACTGATATAGGATCCGAAGCATTTGAAGATTTTTACCCAACATTGGACTTAGATTTCATCTCCCGACAAATGTTCTTGCAAGCAAAACATTGCTAAGTAGCAACAAGAAAATCAAAACATGTATCTAAAGTACCATTTTTTTTATGTACAAGCTTGAATTTCAATCACATGGGAATTCGTCCATGTTCGTCAAGAAAGACCAGTGGCACAAAAAAGAAGACAATTGGACTTAAAAGAATAAACTCTACAAAGTTAGCCCCATTGAACTAATAACTTGATCGTAACTTCTTGCATTAGCATAAAGGGACAGACCTTAAACTCGTACATCTCAACAAGATTGATCTTGAAATTTGTACAGCACAATAGCATTATCTGATTGGCGATTTCTAAGCAAAGCATAAAATTCACCACTCAATATTTAAAAATTGGCTTCTTCTAAAGTGGCTTTGATGGTCAGAGAGAAAGAGAGATTGCTTTCAAGGCGATATTTCGACCTCGTAGAAGGACTCTGGTGGCCACACTACATCTACCATGGGGCAGATTTATAGAGCAATGGCCCTGCCTTGATGGTTTCTTGCAAGACGAAACGATACATTACGTTTAATGTGCCAGTGCTTTCTACACTGGCATTGTAAATTGTCATCTTAAAAGTCACTTGTTTTTCCTGGCCACACTCACTCCACTCCAAAAGTTGCCTGGCCTTGTAAAGAGATCTATTCTGAACTTGCAGACTCTCTCTAGCTCACACTTGACTTGGGTCGTCCGTGTCTCTGGGTATATTTCATTATGCTAAGTGGTCGTTAAAATTTTCTTCCTCCATTTTAATGTTATCATAAATATGTGTTTTGGAATTTGCTTCTTAAAGGAGCTGAAGATGTGGTATGAAAAACAAGGTGCATTTACTGATCCGGGAACCGTAGCACGTTCTGGGCATAATGTAGTCAGTCGAACTATCTAACTCGCAAAGTTTATGGAGAAATGCTTGAATGGACAGCATCATTAACACGGTTGGATTTTTAGAAGATATTATTTTAAAGCATCGCTGTATACTTTTTTATTCACACTTGACAGTTATATTTAATGACCATTTTTTAAAAACCGAATCTTGTCACATTCACGGACTATCTTCGATATCATATACAAGGTGAACAATACATCGAGGCACCATACTCAATTTTGCCCATTACAATCTTTAATAGTAGAGATTATGGAAGATCAACGAGAAACTCACAAAACTCGTATATAACCTTTCAAAAAAAATATTTTGTGTGTATAGCCACTTCTTTTTTTTTATGTATAGGACCCTTGGTCTGCTAATTTAAAAAATAAATAAAATATATCAAAATTCCTATTTAACGACAAAAAATACAAATAAAATACATTGTTGTGAAATCTTGATTTCGACATTGATAGATCATTCACATGAAATATCCATATGAAATACAATACCAACATGAACAACTATAATAACACTGTCCAACAGCGACGGCCTCACAGACCGGTGTATATAAAAACTTGAGTAGAAAACATCATCAAACTTTCATTTCGTGATAATTTTTCAAGGATGGAAATCTAATGCGATGGTGCTCCCCCTCCTCGTTTTTTTCCTTCAGACATAAAATGAATATGTCAACATTTTTCCCCTATGTGGCTGCATGAGGGGAAAGAAAGAAAATTATTACTCATGAAATGAGATTGACCTTTTGCCCTGCTAGATAACTCCCACATCCAAGCCTTGAGTGAGGGTATAAAAGATGGGATTGCCAAGCGTGAAACTATTTTGAATACCATAAACTACTGAAAAAACATATAAATACCATATAAAAATATACCTGGTCCCATTTAAAAGTTCTATATGGGAGTTCTAAAACTCTTTTGGCCAGAAAGTAGACATTTTTAATTCGCCAACAGGTATTGGTTTTTTTTAAGAGGGCACGGACTGGCCATACGGCTGTGTCATTTGGCCCTCAGACTTTATTGAATCGGAAAGTACAGGAATAATGATCAGGTGAAGATGATAAAGATGGAACAGAGTTTTATGAAGCAGAAGAATACGGGAGAATCCCGAGAAAAACTGCCCCCGTGGTGTCAGACTCCAACTCACCAACAGCGAAGCTACAGTATTATACTTCTGGACTGTATACTAAGTTGAGTGCTGTAAAGTACTTGTACAAGTAGCCCTCGATTTATGCAAGAAATACATTTTAAAATTTCATACACTATTTAACATTTAATACATAGTAAAAATTTCTATTTTAAAGAATTTTTTTTCCTTGAGATATGAATTAGTTCGTTTGCTTAATAAACCCGAGTCGTAAAGGTTGTTTCTTAATAGCCGCACAAGTCAAGTTGTTACGTTTTGATATGCAGCGCAAAATTTCACAAAACGACAATAACGGGAAATGAAAACAAAAAATTGCTCTCTCACTTCAACAATTTCACTGGCAACTTTTGGCAACTTTCTCCATTTCTCAGAGTCTGGGGAATTAGACCAGGTTAGCTTTTCAGTCATGCAACAACAACTCTCTAGCATTCCCAAGATACTATGATGTGTGATGTTTCTCAACAACAGTAAAGCAGACACCTTCGAGGAGCGAACAAATGCGTTAAAACCAACTGGCCCCAAAGTCTTAGGTAGAAACCTTTAAAAAATGGAAAAGACAGCTCCATCCACTCCTCGATGATAAACTTTAGAAAAGAATTTGCATCAACCACAGCACCTAGTATTCGTTCTCTCTCTCTCTCTTTCTTTCTACCTGTCTGCGAATTCGGTCACCATTGAAAATTTAATCTCTATCAGCTGTTCTCCAGCTTCTGACTGATGCACTTTGCACGTCCAATAAGAGCTTCGGGCCATGTCGCTCCTAAATGGAATGGATTTCTAGTCACATGATGGGCATAAGATTCGCCAGACTTTCAACAGAACTTTTGCTGTTTTCGCCACGCTATGTAGTGTGAATCTGATTTGCAGCACGAGGAAGTTGCAACCCTTCAGTTCATATTTGATGCTCAGCACATCAATGTCAGCCTTATCGGAATCATATCATGGTCCCATACAATATAAAACATCATTGCCACATCAAAATATGAATCACAAGGAGTTTATGCATCTCGCGTGAAAACCGTTTTCTCCTCGCTGCTTAATCTAATACAACTTGCTTGCTGCAACTGCAATATTGCTGTGTTTTGTGTATGTACATAAATTCTAATTTGTGTAGTAGTTTCCCCCAAATTCGAACCCTAAGGTACAAAAAAATAGTAAAATCGTATTTTGTATTTTTCTGTATCCAAAAACATCTATGTTTTAATAACCCCTAAGGTTTTTTCGGTAATTCGATTTCTAGCAAAGATTTTGCAATATTGATGAGCAAAAGACCTATAATGGTCTCTAAAAAGCAGGATTTTTGTATGGACAAGAGATTCTCCATTTATGGAAGGATTCATTTTTTATAAAGATAACCTCCATTAAATAAATATTCGCATATACCCGAATCTCAATAAAGCGACAAAACTGCAGGAGACAATCCAATCAGTCACTTGTTCACAACTACATAAGTGAAATGGTTGAATTATCTCCTGCAGTTTTGTCACTTAAATGAGATTCGGGTATATGCGAAAATTTATGTAAGCGATATAATATTTGCATAAATGCACTTTATAAAGAATTTGCATAAATGGAATATTTCTTGTAATGGTTTTTATTTTGCACTCATCCTATTGTTATAATACTCACAATATACAATCAGCTGCTTGCCCTACATACAGTTACAATTGAAAAGATTTTAGAACAGTGTGATATCACATACAAGGAAAACTAAAACAGAACAAGAGGTTCCAAACCATGTAAAATTACGGTGTTGTAAAACTCAAAAGCATGAAGTTACTTCAACCCTAACCCTAAACATGGGTTTGTCAGACATGCGCGCAAGCAACTGATGTCTAGTCTTGATTAAACTCTTGTTTCAAGCAGCTCTCCATAAAAAGCCTATCTTGCAGTCAGAGCAAGAAGAATATCCATTCTCCTATCGCCACCTGCTGCCTTCATTCTTCTACCAACGCTGGTGCCCAAAGAATTTCTCAGCTACTGTTCTATCGTAGCAAAAGAACGAGACGTAATCTTCCCCAGAGACTCATCGAGTTGCAGCCAACATCACTGTGGCAGAATGCAAACTGGTGCTCAATTGGCCAACGAGCCATTGGCACCCCCAAGGAAAAACGTTCCATTTAACATTGGATCTTTATTCACAATCAGAAAACTGCAAAGAATAGAAAGGTAACTCTTTCTCACAGCTCCTACTAAGTGAATGCCATGAGTTTTCTTTTTGTTTTTTGTTTTTTTTTTGCTCGTGGCTTAGTGTGTTTGAATCGCTACCAAAGCACTATACTGTATAGTTATAGGTAGCATATACAAAAAATATTCTCTTCAAACAAAATAAACATAATATCAAGTCTTTATTCAAGTTCTTTATTCGCTATTATGCGATGAGAGAAATCGTTCTAGATGCACATTATAGACAATTTAGACGTCATTATAGACGTTTGATATTATACGATTTTGTGCAACGGTTTATTACGTGATAGAACGCAGTTTATTGGAATTTCGATATATTTATATATTCGATATAATTTTTGTTTATTTATTCGAAATTTTCAGAGACATTTTTTCTCTTTATGTTTGATTATATATGGTGATACGATATTATACGACGAGAATTTCTCTCAAAAGCTCGTTATAAGAAAACAAATTCGCTATTATGCGATTTTGTGGTACAGAATCGACAATAATGCACTTTAATCAGATCGTCATTAATTTTATTTTTTTATATAAGAAAAACTAAAAAGTTTGTTTGTTTTTTTAAGGATTTCAAGATTATTTCAACATACCGTGTTATGTAAATTGCAAACTGCTTATATCATTGAATAAAACAATAACCATGTTTTGTTGGTTGTTTTTTTCTTTTTGTGTGTAAATCTATTGAATTGATGGTTAAGTTTTCCGAATGCCTGTAGTTTGGTGGTAATCTTTCCACACGTTTGCTATAACCGCTGTATGGCTTGTACATGACTACAAAGCTAAAGTTCTCTTAAAACTCGAGCGTGAAGTCATTTTTTTGGCCTCTCGCTCTGGTAAAAGAAGAAAATTGACTGGGGCAAGAAGAAGTTTTGCATGTGCAGTGCTCCTCTTTTCTCCAGCCACCAAGTCGTCTCTCCTGGATGCCTAGAATATCTTTCTTTAGAGTTATTTCGAAAAGGGTAAGTGGATCACCCACCCGACTCCTGCGGGTCAATTTCGTATGCTAAAACCTGGAGCGAAAAACGCAGCATTTCCTTGTTTATTGGGTACTTGAACAGAATGCCCGATGTTAACGTTCAGGGCACGCGTTCTTACAGACGCCTCTTTTGTGCGCAAGTACCACTGCTGCAAATGATACGATTACAGAACAGAACCCCTTCTTTCCATCCATCTTTTTTCGCGTCCTTTGTGTACACACACATACACATGAACCAGTGTCAGAACGCTATCTGATGGGAAATCTATTCACTTTTCGAGGTGTTTCAACTATAGGAAAAAGTTTTCATTTCGCCATCGAAGAAAAAGTCTTTCTCCTCCTTTCATTGCCGTGCTTTTTCACACGGTTGAAAAAGCATTGCTGACAGTAGGTCAGTGGTAATTTAAACGAAAAGGAAGAACCCATAACCTACCAGTCATTTGTATGTGAGGCACTGTAGCATTAATAGTTTTCCATCAATCCTCATCATGTTAATGTACCAATCCTATGAATGTATATAAAGAAACTAGAACTCGACCACCAACACCAAAAAACAAAGAACCCCCAAAGAGATATATACAGTGTAACCATTTGATGCTTTTTCATACAGACAAAGATGGAATGGTGAACTGACATAAACACATAGAAAAAATAGTCATTTTTACACGGATGTTGCCCATCTACACGCCTTCTTGTTACTCCCAGTACCATTTAATTAACCCGGGGTTAACTGCCTCTAATTTTTTTTGCTGTTTGTACTTGTCAACAGCAGCTGACTATACATAAATCGACACTAGAAAAACTGATGGCCTTCTAGCTTATGATGACCAATACCATGGAAACTATTTGTAAACGAATTCTAATTTTTTTTCTTCTTTTTCATTGGTTTCAACATTGATTATTTCTGCTGGAAAAAAACAACTGTTCAAGGCAGTTTGACATGGTGATGATGATTTTTGAAAATGAGCCATTCAAAATTCAAATAAGATAGAGTGCTAGAAGGAAAAACCCGAAAAATATGACTAATGATCTGTAGCAAAGATTTTAACAGTTTCACACATATTTTTTTTCTTTCTCATAACGCCTTTTCTTCGTCGTTGTCCAGAGAAAAGTGAAAGTAACAAATGACGCACATAAAATTATTAATTCGAGAAAAAAAAAGGGGAGAAAATTTTGTGAAGCGTTACTTCCAACACTAAACGAATTTTAATGAGATAAATTAGACAAACAACTGCAACGGATTCCATGATCTTTTGACATTAGAGGACTTTTCGCATTATGTCTCTGGCCTAGCAATGCCAACAGTTAATTGTATATACAATGATCCCTTGTTATCCACGGGGGTTATTGAATAGTATTGCAGTTACCAAAATCACGATTAAGAAGGTTAAGGTTCAATATAAGATGGGGGGAGGGGGTCGCAACGAAAATTTAATAACTGCATTTACACGACATAATTTTTCTTGCTCTTTTTATACGTTTAGTAGCATTGTCAGAACTTTAAGAAGCCATACTAGGTTAAACAAATGTGTTTTATAATAAACGTAATTATACTGTATAGTGTATGTATCTACCAGATAGTGCTGTTTTCATCATCTATGGGTGAAAATATTATCAATAGCGAAATTAGCGCCATCTAGTAAAGTGAGATATAAACTAACGCTGGCGGGAAATTCAAATAGTGTTATTTGCAACTTGCATGTTTAATATAAATTTCTGAAATTACAAAAAACTTTTACTTATCAAAACAATAAAACGATCACAAACCGTGTTGATGTATCTAAAATTGGTGGATAACTAGATCCGTGAATATCAAAAGATAACGGTGAAGTGTTTCTGACTCTGCCTTTGATACTGCTACTTTTCCTTGATGCCCATTGGAGTAAATACAACGCATGCGTCCTTTCTCGATCTTCGAATCATCGAAGTAACGAGTTACTGGTCTACAACTGCTGCAATACATACCACTTTAACTCAAAAGCCCGGTTAAAGATCTGAAGCTCCTTCAACGATTGGAGGCAGTAAATTTTTGCTAACAAGAAATTCACTCGTGAAATCTGATTACCACCAAAAGTGACGCTTGAAAGAAAGTGATAAACCTCCATTCCATCCCAGTAAAGATATATTTTTTTTCCCTTTCCTAACGCGGTGCTGATGGAAAACGCGAGATGGGTTAGAGGTCTGGAGTGGTTAGCTTTAATTACCCTGGGATAAGGGAGAAAGCACAATAATTCTTCTCTTAAATGACTTAGAAGATAATAATTTCGAGAGTCTTTTTCCGCCCGGATGTCCTGAAAGAGATAAACGAGCTCACTTGAGAGACAAAATGCAAGCAACATGTAAATTGCACCTTCACTGCATTTAGAAAGAAAGGGACAAATAATTTAAAAAAGAATAAGATGGTGACTGTTAAAATGGTCCCCAAAGACTTTCACAGGTGGCAACTTCATTCGTGTTGAAATATAATCAGATCCTGTTTTGCTTTTATCACAAGTTAATAACGACGATTCAAGTACATATATATTAAAAAAAGATGACAAAAAAAAAGCAAAACTGATTTGTGGTGAATGATTACAATGTACCGACTTATAAATTGTAAAACTAGCTCGATCGTTAATACGACCTGTCATCCCCCAAAAAAGCCGAGCGACAATCACCGAAATTAGAACAATCGAATAAAAAAAAAAAAACTGTGAAACCCAACATTGTAAAAACAATCATTAAGACACCATTTTCAATTTCCCCATCAACTTTCAGTCATTTAATTACATTCTTAATCGTCCCAAACTAGGCAATTTTCGACCATCATTAAAAAAGTTTTCAAGACCATAAAAGTTTCTGCCCTCAAAACTTTAGTTTAAATGAAAATTGAGATTTTATTGCTTCGGTGCCTTTTTCCTTTTCTTTTTTATAGGAAACCTGATGGCCGAGGTGAAAAAAAATTTTATGGTGACCAATGCCACTAATTGAACGAACACGTTGTTAGGTTATTAATGCTACGGAGCAAGCGAAAAGTTAATCTAATATAGAAATTTACGCATTTATCGAGCCGTTTGACCTTGGTGCAAGTGTATTAAAACGCGTATTAATTTTCTTACTCAAAACCGAATTAGCAGCTTTTTAACACTTTCATAAAGGCACTCTAGGAAATTTCACTAGCAATTTATTATGATGCTATAATGAGAAAAAAAAAATGATCTCATCGTAATAAATCTAGGAAAAAAAAAACCTATTTAAAAAAAACCCACCTAATCATCGAAGAATGGCCATCTTTGATAAAATGGAAATGAATTCAAGTAGCAAGTTTGAAAGAAAAAAAAAGAATTTTACGTTTTATGTGATAATACATGTACTTTGATAAATTAACACCATCATCTATATTAATTCTATTTAATGTGTCCGTCCGTCTGTTTGTGCGCGCATGACGCAAAACCGGTTGAACTGATATTCATAAAACTTAGTGATTTAGTTGAAGAGGATCCTGGGAAGGTTATAAGCTATTACAAATTTTGCAATTTTTATAAAAGATCGACAAATTCATTCTTTGTACACTCCCTCAATTCGTGAGAATGAAGTTTTATTTTACTAATAGAATTGCACCCATTGACTGTATTCAGTGAATACAAGTCGTTTTTCACTATTGTTCCGGACTTACCAAACACCCTGTAAAGTATAAGATGTTTCACTCTTTAAGAAAATTACACTGATCTTTAGATAACATTATTATGATCAGGTAGTGCTAAAAGCTTCCCAACACACGCAATTTTTTGATGTGACAATTCGAATAAATTCCAGACAGTTGTGACGTCAGCTTTTCGTCCAACCATTAATACCTGGTTGACATAAAGCGGACATCACCGTTTTCCACAAATCGCTCAAATTATACCAAAAAAATTTCGTTCTAGTTGGTAAGGTAGACACGTAACCACGTCAGTTCTGCATGATCATGCAAGATTGCACAAAAAAAAAACGGTACGTGTGGATAGCAAGTTTGACGAATTGCATGAACTGAATAAGTAGCGCAAACGCGATTTTGTGCTTCGGTGTCTGTCGAACTGATCTCTTCATGCAAGACTGACGACAAAACGTTGTCTACTTCAGGGTTTTGTTAGAATAGAAATAAGGTACAATTGAAGGCTTGCCCGAAATAACGTTGCATGTAACAAATCAGTTTCGTTTTAAATCGCAAAAAAGTGTCCGTTCACATTTTGGTGATACAAGTTACGTCATACATTAAAGTGACCAATGTTGAAACAATGTATATATGTTTTAGTTAAAAAAATGTTTGTTATAAATGGAAGAAATAGTTAGTACCAGGTGATAGAATAACGTTGCATATTCAACATGAACATGCAACGTTATTCTACAACACTTGGCACAGTTGACGTGTCCGCCATCTTCGAAATCGGAGCAACGTTTTTCTACGAAAGCGAAATTTAAACTCTCCGTTTCAGAAACACGCAGTGTTATTTTTTGTTTGATGATGGCAAGTAATAGCTAGCCCAATGTATGAGAAACAATATTCTATAACCATCTCAATTTTAAATTTTTGTCACATGCAACGTTATTTCAGGCAAGCCTTCAATTTTCATTTGTTCCATAATAAAAGCATTTAAATTTAGTAAATTACGAAGAACGTATTAATATTAATATAAAATAATAATAAAATATATGTTCTCAGCTAGACATGAAAATGAACTAAACAAACGCATGAAAAAAAAACATGAAAAAATAATCGAATATCATCACTTTTTCTTCAACGTTTAAATTGAACATGTAATAAATATCGGACCAGGTGCTGACTTATCCAACAGGATAGAACCTTAGGGTCATGTTCCATTGGAAAAGTGGGAGAAAAAAAAAAGTAACATACACATACTTTTTGGCAAAAATTATCTTCCTTTTTATGAACGTTATTACATCGCTCTTTTCCTCCCTTTAATTTTCATGTTGTGAGGTTGGCATTAAATTGTATGGTATACACGTATCCTATGATCCATCAGCGATGGCGTCACTTTGCCGACCAACTTGTTAGAAGAAAACCAATTAACGACCGTAAATTACCACCTTCCTTCCAACCCGAGACGTGAAGGTGCTATTAAGGCATAGGGCCAACCGAAGCCTAATAGGGTTTAAGAATGCAAATGACTCGCATGCAAGCCACATCATCTATATTTGAAGGCATGAATAAATTATTTATTGTTGGGGCACACATTACCTAAAAACCGATACAGCGAGTGTCCACTTTAATGCACAGCATCATGCCGAAGCAAGGACTTTGTTTTTTGTTTTATTATTTTTTATATTAATTTTTTATCAACTATATCACTAACTACATAGTGCAAATTAAAAAATAACGAAAATCGAAAGTACTGTATGTTACATTTTTTTTACAAGATCCAATATTATAAGCAAGTACATTGAAAAATACTTTTTAAGCATACTCTTTGTTTACTGTCATATACAGATATACTGTATATACATATGAAATGGAAAAAAAACCTCCATTTTTAATTTCTGTACTTTTCGATTTATTTATTTATATACGCAATTTTACATTGGACTTATACGGTTTTTCATTTATGCAAAGGACTTATTTTCTCGTTTTATGCGTTTTTTGGTACATTGGACTATACAGCATATTCTCATGAACGACTGTGAATGGCAGTATACGTTCAATCACAAACTCACTCACTCACAAGTGAATTTAATATGAAGATTATAAACGTGTTTTTTAAAGTCAACTTTTTGGATGATATGCATGTAATGCATTGTTGCGTTTGCTATTGTTGAAATCCAAAACAGCCTCATACACATAAATGGTATTTCTTTCCTACTAACTACCTACCACTTTTCACATCATGCATTCAAAAGTGAAGTTTAAACAAAATTGAGTAACAGCTTGAATCAGAAATACATACCGTATATTGTGTTTTTTGCACATTATTTAGCAGAGTGTAAAGTTTAATGTACAGTGGCCTAAGTGCAAATCAAAAACGATTGAATTTTTGTAGTTTATTTCATATTATTATTATATTATTATTTCATTATTTCATATTATCATTATATTATTATTTCATTATTTCATATTATTATTTCATATCATATTAATTATTGTCAATTATTAATATTGATTCATGCACACGGTTCTGATAAATGACACAATTTGCATTATTGGCTACGAAAAACTTTTCTAATACATAAAAAATGTTCTTGTCATGACGTAGACGCTTTTATAAATCATTTTGAAAATTGCTAATTGTTTGTAATTTTTTTTTCCGGATAAATTGAACATATAATTTCTAAGCTTTTTTTTTTAAGGTTTCACTTTAGGATGATCGAGAATCTGTTGCAACATGTTTGCAAAAGTGGCTACATGTTACGGATTTGCCAGATGTCAACTTTGCATTATTGAATAATGTTTTGTGTGCTGAGTTACTTATATATTTGACAAGTTGAAGCCATGGCAAAACCACTGCTAGCAAAAGTGAGAGCTTCGTGTTTCCAAATATTGAGCCGATGAATATTGGATGAACCGAGTAACTTTTCATCCTAAAATCAATGGCGTTTTGAGATTTACATCATGACCACCTCGGACTAAATATCAGGTTTAGATTTCACGTCGCAATGGATATTTATTGACAAACAACTTTTCTACGCCTTTAAAAAACAGACACATCCAAGTTGGGTTTTCAGATATGATTTTTTAAAACTAGTCATAGTTGTCAACTGTCTACTTTAAGTCTTAGAAAATAGTTCAAATGGTTCTATTTTTTTTTATTTCAGTGAATTACAGGGTGAATATTCGGTTGAATAATAACAATAAAATTTGGAATAAATGAATTAATCATGAGAAACCACTGTTTTGTCTTAAAAAAAAACCGAATTCGAACACAAGCTGACGTAAAGTTCGATCAATAATCGTCAGTTTAGCTGGCGTCCAGACTGTATATGTTTACGTAAACATTTATTACGTGCATCAAACGATTAATTTATTCTAATTAATTAATTTAAAAACTCACGTGCGGAGGCAAGTTTTGACATAATGAGTTTCAAACAGCGTTGTGTGATGGCAACTTTTCAATTTGAAATCGCATAAATAAAAATTTCTATAAAATGGTAAATTACATGGGTTTCTTTTTTTTGTGTGTGTGTAAATCGTATCCTTGTAAGTAAGTAAATAAATTGTAAGTAAATTTTTATCCAATTTTTTTTATAAATATAAATATAGCTTGACTATGGTTGCAATGGAAATGTAAACAGGCAGTTTGTTATGCCAGACCATCCACACAAACACATTGGCAATTTTCTCTATTGGTCAGTTGACAGCTATGGGAGATGTTGGAGATGTTTTACAAGTGGCTCTGCCCCTCGAGATGATTTATTCGAGCTGTTACCCGTCACACTTTCCATCTCGGTCGAGTAGCGATGAGTGACATTTGCGACTACTCTGACAGCTTTTTAAACATTACGGGCGACCGGTTCTTCGTGAAACCTGGCTGTGCCCGTTTTATTCCTGGATGTGTGCATACCTATGTGTCTGACAACCCAAAGTGGGAATGATGATTTGTCGCAATTTTTTGTGTATATTTTTCTTTTTACAAACAAGCTACAAATATACACAAAATATGAGATTTACTATAAGCAACGTATAAAAATTATATTAAAATATCTTGCTTTTAAAATGAACTACAGTACTATTCAAATTTAATTGAAGGGCCTAACGTAAAAGAGTGTTAAGTGACATTTTTGTCAAAAATTATCTAGAAGCATTTTCGAACGTGTCAGGTGCAATTCCATCTTCCTGATCCGCCTAATTTAGAGCAAAACGACAATATGTGTAAAGATATTAGTGCAACAACTGTCAAATAGCTCATAGACAACGAGATAAGTTCAGATCTATAAAGGTGGTTTTCTCTCGAAATTGTAAAAATGTTACTTAACACTTTTTACACCAGGTCCTTCAAGTGTACGTCTCATGTTCATAAGTAATCAAAATAACATTGATAAAAATATCTGAGAGTTTCCCATAAGCGAAACGCGAAAAAAAACACACCAGATTCAAGAAGAAAAACAAATAAAAAATATTTTTGTTTGTTTTTGTTTTTATAAAATACAAGCAAAAAAAAAAGAAGTGCCATTTTCTGTTTCTTCACGATGCGTGTTGGCGAGCAAAGTGAAAACAGATTTATTTGCCGCATTATTGTCTTTGTGTGGCGAATCTGCCGCGCATACCCGACGTTTATGGCAAATTTATGTCCCAAAATGGCCGCACCATTGGCCATCTGCACGAATTTATTTGGGAACAGTGCTAGGGCGAGACGCCCCGAAGCGAGCACCACTGAGTTGCCACTGAAGCGCCTAATAAAATTTTGCCTCCACCGTCTATCGGTTTGATGCAGAGCTATTGAAACGGGGGGCACCCTTGCGTTTTGATGCTGACCACCCACAATCGGCTAGCTCGAATGGGAAATTGGATTTGGGCCCCTTCTGATGCTCCTGTGGCCTCGAAATCATTGCACTCTGACACCTTTCGATAGACAGGCTCAACCAGCACTGGCACCTGGCTGCATCCCTTTGGCTCCAGGCAGACGAAAAAGTAGGACCGAAAGCATGGCTCTTCTAGCAGATTCATTGGTCATCATCACCGAGCAATAAAGCTAGCCACAAAATATAATGTGATGTATAACCCTCCACTTGATCTCTTTTGTGCCGAAACGTCAAAGAAAGGTTTTTTTACAGCACTTGCTGTTTTAAAAAAATTGTAAAAAGTTGGTAAGACGATCGGAAAGCTAAACAAGAATGAGAAGCAAAGAAGTTCCTGGTTCGACCCCAGGCTAGGACGATTTTTGATTCTTAATTTCTATTTGCAAAAGACTCTGATAAGCTTTGAATTAAGGTTTATATTAAAAACTAGTCGAGAAATCCGTGATTCTCACAGTGTAACCATCAACGTTCGCGAGTGTAATCACGAGTTCGCATATTTAAGAAAAGAACAATTTGTGAAGAAATCTCTACATTCGCGAACCATTAGCTTCTTTCGCGAGTTTCTCCTCCTCCCACAACCCCCTTCCTAATTAGCCATAGCAACACGTGTAAACAATAATAGTTATAGACCTAACAACTCCATACTTGACGTCAATGTAAACGAACAAGCATTCACGATTATTATTTATTTTATTTAGTTATTTATTATTTTATTTACACTTTATTATCATGATGACCGTACATAATACAATTTGCATACGTCAAAAAACATCAAACATAGCGTATATGGTTATAAAAGAAACGATCAAAAATCTTCAGATTAACTGGGTAAACTTATCAATTTCTTAATAAAAAAATCTAACATGAGCATTACTCTAAAGCCTCTCCCAAATCCACCCCGACTTAGGTACCAAGTTTCATGAAAATCGGTTCCGGAGGTTTTAGGTCATGCACGAGCAAACAGACAGACAGGCAAAATTACTATGGATTTCAATGACACTAAGCAGAATATGATTATGACATAATACCTGATGAAGTACACAATTTTGCATATATTTTACAGGATATTCACTCTCTAACCAAATCATTTACTAGGTGTAATGCAACAATTTTCAAGAACGTAACTGAAGTGAGTGGATCTAACGTTTTCAAGATATACCTGTACAATATTTAGCTAATTTTGATTGATCATTTAACAACAACAACAAAAACGAGTTAATTATGAGAACCGAACTGTGACTGAACAGGGTTTGTGAGGTTGTGTGCGGAATGACACAATTGTCATCAATGTGACCAACAGCTTCCGTCTTGAAGGATTTTACGACCTTCGTCTGTTATCCGCGTAACGAGACCGGTAAAATATGGCGAGAGACGAATATGCTGGAAACCTTCCCAGAAAACCATGAGTCTTGCTATAAACGTAATTTATTAATGACGAACAGTTGTAAAATAAATCTTTTGCTGCTAGATACCATCTGCAAGTTTAATGTGCACAATGAAAACGTGAGGAAAAGGAGGATAAGGTGCTCACAAATGATTAGCCCGGATGAAGGCTTTTCGTATCCATGCTTATCACCATTGAATTTTTGTTGCCATCAACTATTTAGTGACCCCATAAAAGGAAATTATAGGCTCTAAACAAGTTACTCTACTACCAGTAACGATTAATGCTGCTCAAACCCCACCTTCAGCATAGGCTATCTTTTTAAGAAATACAATTTTAATGAAGTCTATGTTAGAATAAATCAAAGTTCTGCTCTTTGAGATGATAATGATGATGGTGACATTTCATCCATTAAACAACAACCTCTCGATTTAATGGACTAATAAGAATGATAGTGTTCGTAATTGCCAATTGTCCATAGTTTATGACACAATTTTGAATGATATTAATAAACGAAAAGACCCATAAGAAAAAACAATAAAATTATACATAAGCCTACTGTAAATGGGTTCAGAGTGACTCATACTCGTACATTCATACTGACTCATACAAAGACTAGTTAAAATTAATAAACAGGTAAAAAAACGTGAAACAAGACGTAATTATCCCTCGTTTAACCCTTACGACGTATTTTGTATTTTACCAATTTTTGGTTTGCCAATGTTTCCAAAATTCATTGGATGGAGGTCCACTGAACTGGAGGGTTGACTTTTGATTTATAAACCCCTTTCCTGAACATAAAAAAACAAAACCTGACCGCTAATCGATGTTTAACAAAACTCCAGGATAAACAGGGTTAGCGGTGGTATCATGATAGGTTTGATCATTACATGGCAAACACCGGCTTCGGTGGCATTTCATTGGATTATTAGCGAGCATTACCATAACAAACACAAGAGTAATGCGTGATGGCAAGCATTTTATTATTTGCGTTGTGTGTTTTTATTTCCTGCAGCTACGGAGGAATGAGTTTTCGTGAGACAAAACGTTGAATGTTGCATAAGTGATACACTTGGTTGTTAGATTAATTATGCAGAATTAGGCCAATAGCAATTTTGAGGAACACCTAGATGCGTGCTGGCGTAATTAATCAGTCCTCAATGTCAAGTGAGTCACGGCAACTAGATGGGGAAAAAGCATGGGGCGTTCTTATTCCCCCCCTCAACAGAGTTCTCTCTATCGTTAGGGGGTTCTATGGTTGCCATGTAACGTTGTGGGATCCATAGAAAACAAAACAGCTATGCCACTTAATAATTGAACACCACTGCCCAGTTTGTGGGTGGTAGTGCACGCGTGTTCTGCCTTAATGGTTGTCTCCATCAACTTGATGTTTTTTTTTACCACTCCCCCCTATCATCTACCCCCTCTGTCTTTTCAACATGCATGAACTGGATTTTCAACAACGTAGGATTGAATTTACCGATCCGCAGTGTGAATAAAATACGAACCCGTAGATGATCGGATTTCAATTCACAATGTACATCAATGTACAATATTTTCTTCCATCAAGAAATATGTTCAAATTACTAAAAAAATATAAGTACAAACTGTAATTAGGCTCATGTTGGTAGTCATTAAAATACGTGCGTTGTGAAAAATCAATGTGTTATCTCATCAAAAAAGGCCTCCTAATGACGTCATGTTGCTCCTGCCCTTGGAACCTCATTTCGTCACTTGGAAAGAGTAATTACTCAAATCCCACATAATTTAAAATTCAAGCATGACTCAATGAACCCCGGAACATGAATCAAAGGCAAACTCCCCCCATCGTCTACACCCCCATAAATCTCGCTCTTATCGATTATTTTCGATTTTTTTCTTATACACCAATCATGTTTCTCGGTCTTTCTCTTGCTGAGAAATAATTGATAATGACTTGTTTCTGTCAATTTTATACACTACAAGAGAATTCGCATTTCCTTTGAATTTAAGATGGATGGATATACAGTATTGACACCTCAACTGAGGGAAGTCAAACAAAGAAGATCATAGAAAATATTCGTTACATTCGTGAATATACGATTCTGTACAGTGATCCAAATGTGTAACTATAATTTATAAACGTTCTTGTAACTATAATTTGTAAAAAGTTCGTTATTTTGCAATTAATTCTGCACTGAAATTCACGATGAGTGACTGAACGCTCCTGTATAACGCTTGCTTATGAAATTTTTTATACAGTATATGAGATCTTCAATATACACTAACGTTTCGTGTAAAACGTATAAACCCTCGCATAATTGAAATAATAGCGAGTATTTACTCGAAGTTGGGTAGAAAACTAGGTTTGAATTATCATTTTAAAACTAAGCACTTTTACAACTAAACCAGGCAAAACTAATGAATCGAGTTTTAGAATGCCAGGCAGGTACTCATCAGATGGATTGTATTTCTTTCAGAAAAAAAAAACAACTAAATAAAATTCAATCTGCACCTGCTTCCCTGATGAGGTCTGGAGCTATCTAATGACTCGCAAGGTTTCCTAAATTGTTTTCTTCACAACAACGAGGTGTTGAAAACACCTCGAAGAAGACGAGACGCAGCACATTCGGAGTTATTTAGAAAAGTGGCAAAAGTCTGTGAGCAGGGAGCCAGCCCCTTAATTAACCAATGCCTTAGCTATGGTATCATTTTCCTCACTGGTAATTCTGCCTTCCGTATTCCCCAAGAAGAAGAAACCAAGACGATGCTTTAGCGATAAGCGAGCCCACATGCTTATTGTGTGGCACAAGAAAGTCGAAACCGCGTCATGGCACGAAAAGATGGCTCGCGCCTAATTAAACAGGCGTTGCCTATAAGGTCGCAATTCCATGGTCGTTAAGAAGAGACCGAAAATGAAGAAGTGAGAAAAAAAGAACCCCTTTCATTTCTTCACCACGACGACGACGACAAGGCAATACAACGCTTCAACGCAGCACGAGACGACTGGCAGAACAAAAGAGACCGAGGAGAAGAGGAGGAGAAAAGAGGTATTCACTGGTCTCTTCTAGTTCCTGTTTCAAGCCAGAAGAGTTTCTATGGGCCATTACAGAAAGGGCCTTCTTCCATTAAATTTGGGAAAGGAGAAAAGGGAGATGATGATGACGAAGAAGAAGAAGACGCCCGAGTGTGGGGCACAAGGCGTCAGTTCCACATACCTTACCATGAAACGAGAGAGGAGCGACTTCATTAATTTCTGGAAGAAGAAATGTGAAAAGGGAGGAGAAGGAGGAGGCAACTTGAGAAAGCCAATGAGAAAATAAGCGGAGGTCCTTAATGAAAAAGTCGAGTGACGGCAAATGAGGAAACACAATACCTGAAACAATGATGAATAAGAAAGAGTTGACAATAGTTGACAAGCGTGTCACGACTTTTTTTTTCTAATCTCGTTTACAACGCTGAAAAATTTGAATGCAAAATTACGAACCACAGCTATAAAACATGTAGTGCGAGTTTCATGTTGTGGTCATCACCGGTTCAAGTGTTTTATATTTTGGGTTTCTTATGAATATATTTGTGTTGGTGAAAAATGATGCAAAGTTATGATGCAATTTATTATAATTTAACTTGCAAAACCGGTTGAGTTGTGCAATTTATGAGTTCGTAAACATTAAAAATAGATTGACCATTACTGGCAGCAGGTTACACCAAGGTAAATGAACCTTATCATATATGTATATAAAAATAAAATAAAATAAAATAAAACTGGTGATCACACTTGATAAATTCTTCTCTGACACATGAGAAAGTCATTAGATGGAAACGTAGTTATCAATTAAGCTGTACAAGTCTTTTTCTAACCCAATTAAACAATATATAATGGTGAAACAATTTTGCATTGATAAAGCTGATTCTATGAAGTATTCACTACATGACAAACAATTCGAAGTAAACCTAGATAAAAATGGACATGTCAACAAGTAGACTTTATTGACTCGAGTGTGTCAATAACTTGAAAAATAACGTGACAAAGTATACTTGAAAAAAACCAATTCAAGATGAAAACCTTTAGTATTGTATTGCAAGTATCTGGTTGTTTGCTGTTTAGCTTGTGACAATACACCGTTCCTATATATAGGAGACAACAAAAGCAGAGAGCATTTTGAAGGATTCTGTTTTTCATTTTTGTTGAACCAACAAAGGGGTCTTTAATTACCCATTTGACCCTAAACAAAAGCTCCTTTCTTTGTGGCAGACCAAAGGCTTCCACACTGTTGCTACGAAGACCCACATGCATCTGATAGTGGGTAGCAGCAAGCAGAAGCAGAAGACGCAGGTCGTCAAACTCTACCGACCTCTTCTTTGGCCATTTCACCAACAACGAATAATGCTAAAGTGGTGGGGGTAAGGTAATTTGAGTAGGTCCAAAGAAGAGCTTCTGCTGCTGCTTATATGGCAAACACCCTCGCAGATAAGTTGACCAAAGAGTGCTACCAAGCTGAAGAGAGTGAATGTCCAGGCCACCTCCGACCACGACGTCCGACGGCAATTCAGTCTCTATCTAATCTGATTGAAATGCCACGATGCGCTGGGCCTCATTCGCCATTCAGGAGAACGCCCCACCATAAATTCGTGCTCACGTATTCATTGAGATGAACAGCCATGAGGGTGCGTGTGGCCATGCTGTGATGGACAGAGCAAAAAAAGAAAAAAAAACCGGAAAAGCAAAAAAATAAGTTGCCAAAAAAAAAATAAACAAACAAAAAGACAATGCAAATTCGATTGAAATAGAGTACTCTACTTTAAAATAAAAAGCCAAACAAATTGTATTGTGTACTTTAAAAAAATATAAGTGAAATTGAGTGGAATAAATTGAAAATAAAAAATTGAAAATGAAAAACCTTGCAAATGACTATAGAAGTCATCTAATTAACCAAAATTTCGTATAAATCGAAATTCGCATCTATATCGAAACTTCCAGAAAGTGGGAACACTGAAACACTAGATAGATACATTTGATGTAGATACATCTAATGGAATAACAAAAATTCTCGTTATTTTCGAATATAGCGCATATTGGGAGAAATGCTTAGCATAGTGTGAAATCCATATTAAAAAATTTCATATAATCGAAGAACATCTTTTGAATAGCATTTGAGTGACCAATTTCATTGTTTGCAATTCTGTAACACTCAATTAAGACATTGGATATCGAACGATAAAAATAGTTATGTTCACTTATCACTAGCTACCGTACTGAAACTATCAGATATCCCCAGTCGACCATATACTACAGTTAATGATTCAATGAAATGCATGATTTAACTGTGTTCCAAAATCAATGAAGCGTGTTACAAATTTCCGGTAACAGCTTAACCAATTCTGTTAACTACAAGTCTTAACAGATCAATTAAAACAGCCATGTCAAACATTGTGTTCTAAATTGGCAGTTGCCATTCATCCCTTAAGTTTAACGATTCATTGTTATCCGAGTTGATTAAAATAATATAGTAACACAAACGGAACACCCTTATATTACTGCAACTTGTTTAGGTAAATATCACGCTTTTTTTTCTAATGTTATCCAAAATATCTCTGAATTTTCACAAAATTCAGAGATATTATACTTGGAATATTATCTTAAAGGGTAAAATAAGTCTATATAAAACACCATTTCAAATGTAGAAAAATATCCATTTATTATAAACTAAAAAATATATCAAAATTGCTTATGTGGACCTCGCTATAGATTCAAAACGGACCCAAAATGAATTTGGCACTTTTGAATTGAAACTACTACGTATCAAAATATCAGACGCCCCCCCCCCTTCTTCCGTATCAGTTTCAGTTTCATGTTCAGTTTCACCACAAATTAAAACGAAAAAAAAAAGTTGAAACAGCAAACTTTTAAAGTGTAGCCTACAGAATCGAATCGCCCACAGGAGTTGAATGAAATTATCAATATCGAACAGAGCGTAAATAAGTAACCAATTAATTAACACCATTCACAGGCAGTGATTATTGAGGTCGGGCAGGTCGTGCAGCATAACCCCAGTTGACACACTAGAGAACTGATAAACATGCAACGGGTGAAAATATGGCTTCCGAACAATACCAATTTTCTGCTGCTAATCATTGACCTTTTATCGGCCAATTAAGGCTGGTTAATCAATTGATTAAACCGCTCAAGGGTTGTTCCAATTATATTATTGACTTTCATTTCCAACAGGGGATGGTTGTTGCGATTCTACATGTAACATTATGATTCTACTGGGTTATCATCAGTTTGCACAGTATCTCCAGAGATAATAAAAATTGAAAACTAGATGTACAAGAATTTAATTAAATTGCAAACCCAATTGAAAAAAGTATACGTTACCGGCAAAGTACAGAGTCAGACATTTCTATAGGTTGCCTGGCCTGCTTTTGGCAAATTATGAAATTCTATACTATACATCTATAGAATGCCGGAAATCTATACTTTGCCGGTGGCATATGTAATATAGCAATTCTAGTTTCGGATTACACTGAACACTTCTTTTACATCTTTTTAACAGAAGCCAGTGTAAAAATATAATCGTAATAGGACCCAATGATATACAGTGCTGTACATTTTTGTTGTATGGTTCCAAGAACGTGGAAGTTTTCATAATTCTGCAATTTTCATCACATTAATAAGTTATTCATAAATGATGATTTTTTCATAATAGAGATATCTATGATATGCATGAAGAATAAATAAAAAACATTTAAACGGTGTACCAATAAACAGCGACATACTTATTTGTACGGTATTAGATATTGGAAATGTTCAAACTCAACTTCAACTTCTTCCATAAATTGAAAAATGGAGGAAAAATGTTATTTAAATACATTTCGATTTAAAAATAAAAACAAAAATTTCAAATGCAAAGGGAAATCATTTTTTTTTCCTCATCATGACGGAAAAGAAACCCACAAAGAAGCTCATGTACTTAGACGATGCTTCCGTTTCATTTCATTTAACAATTTTTGGCGCCAAAAGATCACGTGCTGGGATCGTCAATGATACTCCATTTGGTGGCAGGCAATCGTCTTTTCACTGCAAAATCGCCTTAAACGCTTAGTGTCAATGCAAATTTTTCTTCTCCAATTCTTTGTGAGCCTAAGTTTTCCCATCATAAACCTGGGAGCTCAACACCACTGAGTGCATGTTATTGTTATTTCACACCAAAAAGAATGTAAAACAAAAAAAAAGAAACATGGGGATTATGTAAAAATACCTAATATTCTGCATAAATGTGAGTGAAAAAAAAACCACCAGAAAAATTTACAATGTAAAGAAATGCAATGATTGTTTCAAAAAGTGAAATGAAGAAGAAAAGTAGGTCAGTTTTAAACATGGTACCAATGATGAAAACAAAAAGATGCACTATCTTTTTAGTATACCCACTGTAGTTCTAGATGGCAAAAATATGTATATCTAAAAAACAAATGTATCGTATATCGCATGAATCTAAATCACATACTGTACATATATAGAAATCCCAAGACAGACGCAAAACTTCATTGTCTTGTTATTGTTCTTCAGCAATTAATTCATCATTTACAAAAAAATCGCATAATATCGAAAAGTTAACCGCGCACAACAAGCATTTTATTAAAAAAAAAAATTTCTGAAAAATCGCATATAAGGAACTCGAATAAATTGGGAATTTCTTGTAATTCATAATACCAAATTGTAAAGCCGAACATTGAAGATTCGTCCAGAAACAAGGAACTTCAAAACAACACAAAATAAAGCTTAAAAAGTTTCGGCAAAAAAGACAAACAAAAAACGACGACAAACGATATCCCCCAAAATTCTAATGTAATCAAAACATGTTAATTAAAAGAGAATTTAACTCCCGTTTTTGGCATTTGTTGCAACAAAAAGAACCAGCACATCGTCTTAACATGAATAATGAAGATGTTGTAGTGCTAGACACAGGCAATTACGTTGAAAAAAGACACTGGTAATGGTACGTGCAATTTTAATTGAAGTAGTAATGGCAGTAGTAGTGGGAGGAGTAATTTGAATGCAATTTTCATGCACGATTCATTACCCCTGTATTGAATGCCTGATTGTTGGTAATTGGCCAGCATCCGAACAGAGTAAATCCTGCAATCGTTTGTGCGCTTAATTGCTACTAATGGGAGCCTTCTTCCTTCATTGATGAAAAAAAAACCACTCACTAATTACCTGTGGTTCATGATATTTATCTTGACCCTTTGATTCCGTGCATGCACGAGAATGATAAAAGCAAAAACAAAATAATTAAAGTTTCACCTTAAACAAACTTTTCGATAGATTATATACAAGGAGTGAAGCACAACATCGACTTAGAATTGTTAAAATTAGTAGACAATGGATCTTGTTTAATAGGATTTAAAAGGTGACATTCCCTATATTTTTTTTTCATGTACAATAATTGCATTGAAGAACTTGATACAGAAGTTTATATTTAGCTCTAGAGTAATTCGCTAATTTTTGTTGTTCTTGTTCTTTTCTTAAATCTTCTAGTTTGCGATATTTCCAACTTCAACCAAGTTCGTCATAAAGAAGTTGATACATCTTTGGTACTACTGCACTAATTTTTATTATTCTTTGTATTTTTATTTCTTATATATTTTAGTTTTCGAATACTCAGTGTGCAACATTAATTCTTCACTCCTTTTAATAAAATAGTTCTAAGTTTGTAACCAAAGCCCAAAAACTAGTTTCTGTGTACCAGTACTGTAAATATTTCTGGATCAAAGAAAATTTATTTCTTTTTAGTTTATATTTGTACTAGAAGCTCAGAGTGTAAAACGAATTAAATTTTTAAGTTTCTTCCGAATTTGAATTGTATTTCCTCAACAGCAAACAGGTCCGAAAATAATTATCTTTTGACAGGATTTCAAGTGTGTCTTTCTCAACCTCAAGCCACAAAGAACTTCATACAACTTTGGTGCTAATCCACTAATTTTTGTTGTATCATCCTTTGTCCTTCTCAAATCTTACATACCGTACTTGGAATATCCAGTTTCTGTAAAGTAGCAATTATTCTTCAGTCGTCTTAATTAAAATAACAAAACGCTTGTCATACTTCAATTCCTCTTAGTTTATATGAACTCAACTTAAAGCTGGAAAAATTAAAATGCTAAATTTCAGCGCAAATTCTGTAAAACAAAATTCTGGATTTCCAACGTATCAGCATGAAGATTCCAAAATGGTTCCAGCTCCAACTGGCTTACAAGGTGAACAAAATGAAATCGGCACACACCAAATTGGATCAATAGAACTAATCCGATCAATCGGAGCCGGACGTGAAATGACCAGCTATTTGAGAAAGCGATTTTAATTTTAAGCAATTGCTCAATTTGGATGTGCCCACTTCAATGATTAGGTCCAGGAGGAACTGCCCAACTACGAAGGCTGCATTTTCAACAAGTTCAGTCTCATCTTGAATGCGGTCAAATTGGTCTTTCAACCTCGTGTGGTCATTTTTCCCAGGTTTAATTGGCCGTTTCAACAGCACGTCAATATCGATCAGTAATTCATTTACTGTTAAAAGTGATTAGATCACTTTCGCAATGGTCACGTTTCGAGCCGTCGACAGCCGAGTGAACGCCGCTTATTGTAATTACGTGAAAAGAACCCGAATTACCGAAGATCATCACGTTGTTTGAACAACGCGAAACCCATTAGCTTCATACACAAACCATTGCAAAAGCAGCCATCGAATAATTTCAAATGACAATTAAGCACCTCCAGCTTGAACCTGAGCTGAGTGTTTGCCAAATCCCTACATTGGACCAATTTATGGCAGAAACATTGAAAGCAGCCATTGAAAAGTCTGAATAATGTAATGCTACTCGACACCAGCAAACAAAACTGAGTGGCGTTTTAAAGCGCTATTCGGCCAAAATCCAAATTGCTAATCTGTGTAACAATAATTAGCGATGCCACTTTACAAAATTCAAAACGAGACATTTTGTGAACCATGTAGCCTACGTCCATCGATTACTTAATTAATAAAAAACTATACCGTTTTATTTCAGATATATGCAAGTATATCAGTGCTCAACTTATAGTGCTCAACACTTACAAGAGTTGTTTTCTACGAATACCTCGCAAATTTCCATAAAATAGAAATGTTCTGTCACTCCTAAAATGAAAATCGTATCGAAATTTCTATCATAAGATGGAAAAACTTCATCAGTCACTCATACACCACACGTGCAGAATCGCATAATAGCAAATTATTCTTGCCCACAAAAAAAAAAATTTGGAAAACTTTTCGTCGCACAAATCGAGAACTCCATGCATATTCCACAATACAAATTTTGTTTACCAGGCGAAGAAAAAAAAATCAATTTATAGCACCGTGTTGCCATGGCTATCGCATAGATACCGGAAATGTTAGATAATGTTCATGGAACGTTACTGAATGCTTCCAAATCCAGTTGAAAAGCCTAAAAGTGTTCGTGAAGAGCCAGAAAAGTGCTAGATGGAAACGATTGAACAAGCATTGCCCAGCAGTAGGTTGTTTCTTATCAAGATACCCAAGAGCTTGCACGTGCTGATCAACGCTTACATGGTAACCATAAATAGCTGCCACTTCACGATGAAAGTGCTATATCATATGTATGTATGTATGTATGTATGTATGTATGTATGTATGTGTGTATGTATGTATGTATGCATGTA
>JAQIWH010000573.1:0-45335 GCA_034695005.1 Cryptops parisi | reverse complement strand
TATTTACAGATGAAAACAACAAAAATAAAACAACATGATGGAGAAATCATATAATGCACAAATAAACACACAAGAACGAACTGAATCAAAAAACAAAAAACATATGCCTATCCATACGGATACATACACATATGAACATATTTATATGCACACTCATTTACAAAATAAATAATAAACAATGTAAATACTCAATATCTGTCAGAGTAAAGAACGTGCTTAAACAAACTCTTTTTAAAGTGAATGCACTGACTGGTACAGGAATTATCAAGGCAAGTAAAAGCTAACCTTCGAAGGGATATCGGTAATTCATTCCATATTGAGAAAACATTATATGGGTATCTTTGGTGGAAATGGTTGGGAATGTCATGAGAAAGAATAAGTTTAAATTGGTTACTTTCCCTTGTCAGTAGGGGTGTTGGCGCGTATCTGGTTAAAAAGTGTAATGGATGTTTGACGTTCCTGAAACTACGGGAAACCTCAATAATCCTGTTGAAAATAATTAATTGCTTGACGGTCATCAGTTTTTTAATTTTGATGAATGAAGATATAGACACATAGGAACTTAGTTTGAAAATAGTGCGGATAATCCTGTTGTAAGAAATGATGATACGCTTGATCCGATATTTGGGTGCATCGGCCCAAATAATTATGGCGTACTGTATAATAGAGTGTACTTTGGCTTTAATAAAAGTGATCTTTTCCCTAACAGTAAGGATGTTTTTGAGTTGTTTGGCACAAAACACCATTTTGTTAAGTTTCATAGTGAGGGTAAGGATGTGATTACTAAATTTAAGATATTTATCAAAGAGGACTCCAAGAATTTTGAGGGGTTCATTGTAATTGGATGCATGATTGAAGAAGGTGAGAATGCTAGTTTTTAAAGGGTTCAACTTGAGGGAGTGCGAATCACACCAGATTTGTAGTTTTAGCATATCTTGGGTTATGTTGTGTTCCAAAATGTGTGATTCAAATTTAGGATGTTCATAACACAAAAAATTGTCATCAATGTAATCAAGTTAGGTTAGGTTAGGTAGATTGTCCACATGATGGACATGATGGCCGACACTTGGGTATTACATGTAGGTCCCCTAAGGTGGAAACTCCTCACGAAGAAGAAACGCGTGGGAGAATTGCGTATGTCCTATCCGTAACCTTGTCAGCATTACCTTTTCTTTGACGTCAGAAAAAGAAGTCGTTCAAAAGAAGTTTGGTGACGTGGTACTGTCTGTCATCAGGGGGTGTAACAACCCGAGAATGCTGAAGGAAAACCACGCTGTCTTTATCAAATGCAATTGTAAACAATGACTGCAACAATGGATGCATTTTTATTTTTAGAATTTACATGAAATTCACGCTGCCACTAGAAATGTATTGTGTTAACAATCCCATATTATTAAAAAATTCTTGCTATTCAAGTAAAACAACGTACAACAAAGAACCAATGATTTCATTCCATTCCAACTTTTCAAATTGGAATTTTTTGAAACATTTTTTCTGACAAACTAGGGGGCAGGTCATTTCAAAAAGCAATCCAACTGTATGGGTACCGATTATTATAGTTCGAAGAAAAAAATAGTACCGTAGTTGAATGGTTTTGTAATGATGATGAAATGGATCTGTGTGTTGATCTGTTATGATTATGGCCAGTAGGATATGTTTTAAATTATAGGAGGGGATGACATGTATGTCTCAATGCATTTCTTAGTTGCAGAAGTCGATGGCACGCTATTTATTATTTTTTCAAAATGGGCGTATAGCATTTTTGAGTTTCCAGATGTTTTATTTCTTGCGTTTTTAGAATTTTGATTTCGTTTTGATTACAACTACAATTTACGAACAACGAGGCCAGCCAGATTCTCCACAAGCAATTAATACATGTATTCACAGATTGAGGTAGGCTATGCAGATTAAATTTACCGTTGTTTTTTAGTGTTTACTTCTGAACTTTTACGCATTTAGTTTCACAGTAATTGTGAGAAAACAAAAGTTCGACAAAAAGATTAGTCTAGAACACTATACTAACACATACCACTAGCACACGTATTAAACTTTATTTCGTTCATTGGTTAAATTGTCCAACCAACCATGAAAAAATAGCCTGATGATGAAATGCATGATGCCAAGAATGATGAAACGATGGAATTTCCAGGTTTAAATAAAAAAAATATTCTCCGAGTTTAGACTTTCACACCCGTGCAAAGCACGGGAAACACCTGTTGTATTACTTGTTGTCAACGATACAAGACAACTACCAAATCCTCCAACAACAGTACCAAATGAAATATTACATTTATTTTAACATTGGAACTAGTTTCACAAGGGAGCATAAATCTCCAACTTCTTTAACAATACAAGTTTATAACATCTAAAAAGCAATGCATTTAAAGCATTTAAGCATTGTACAATATAATAAGTGCTATCTGTAACAGATTTTCCCTCAAAAAATTGCTTCTGCTTATGGGCTAGTTCCTTACCAGACCAAGATAAAATGTGTATTAACGCATTTAACGAAATATCTGCAAAAACGAAACAAAATTATTGGACACTTTGGGAAGATCAAAAAAAGCAGCCGACCATGGTCTTCTTATTTTTGGTTAAAAGGTTGACCAAAAGAATGGACGCAACCACCGGGATTTTGTTGATGCTTTTATTGAACCAGGCCATTTTGCTAGTGCACAGCTGCGGGTTAATGGTAAAAGCTATTGTTTGTGATTAAAGTGGAGAAATAGAGGTGTTGCTAACAATTTGCACGTTAACACCGAGAAGTCATGGTTTATGCACAAACAATCAAAAAGTTTATTTTCTATTCTGTCTTTTCCATTTATTAAAATGTCTTAGAAACAATTTGAAAAAGTATAATTTGATCATGGGTGATCATTGTAGCAAGTTAGAACAATATTGTTAAATTTGATAAATTAGATTTAAAACAAACTGTCCGATTGGTAATCTTTCATACACATCTTTTTGTCAAGTTATTCAAGCATTCTGGCTTCTCAGGTTTTTAGTCATACCTCAGGCAGCTTTATGTAGCCTAAGCTCTGATGGAGTCTTGCCACATGATATTGCCTTTACAGCACAACCCAACGACAGTCATATGGTCAAATGGTTGCACAAAAGACAGCAACAATGGACAATGAGGGTTTAGAAGACGACTCAACTGACGTGTGAACACATAGATAATATTCAAAGTATAATATAACTTGCAACTCAGCACCAACGGCGGTGCGTTGGATAACATTTGCTTGGCTGATTTCACAGCGTGGTACATACACAAAAAGTCACAGCAGACAAAACGAAACAGAATACAGGAAACGTGATAGGGCCGGGTTGCTACAATAGCACCGAATGGATTATTGTTGGATAATTGCCGAATTGGATGCCGTAAACGGGAATCAATTGGACCTGCCGTTCAACAATGAACAAGTATACATTTTGGACATCGATAAATATCTACAAATTCACGATGAGCACAAAGAGTCAACATTACAGAAACATCGCGAGTACAAGTACGATATGAATCTCGAAAAGCCAATTGAGATGTACCAAGAAAATATGCGACGAGTTTAAGGACGAAGACAATCACGAAGTGTAGTTCAAGAGACAAGAATTCGTGAGAAGTGTGACCACTGGACCAGAAAAATAACCCATGATATTGAACAAATTGTGGCTGTAGCCAATATGACTTGCATTGTCCTGCATACGGTAGATGTCAAAGGAAAAGTACAGTATTGCACACCAATGCGCAAAACTAACCACAACAACGATACGTCATTCTACACGCAATGTATGACATGAATTCGACACCGGACCAGCATCGACCATTTCAGATATTTTTCACCGGCCCCGCAAGTTGTGGCAAAACACGTTTACACTAAAGTTCAAATATTGAAAGTGGAAGGATTTTATCGACTAAGAAAAAAATTGAAATTAACCAGATTGCTAAGAATTACTAGATTTAAATTCAAAATACTTGTCGTGGAAACTAACGAAACATCTACTATAGTATTTTGCTAAGGTATTTTGTTCGTTTCCGGTGCTTCCCGATTATGAACAATCAGCTGCCATATTGAAATGGAAATGCACATTATAACAATGTTCAATTCGACTCTTTCTTTCACTCTTCTACGTCATTTTTCCCTTTCACATATTTTTTTACTCCTTTTTCCTTTAGCTTCACTTTGAGTATTGGTAGGTAGGACGCAAAGACAGTCAAGATTAGAAGTCATGATCTTTGGTCTATTTTTGTGTATTGCGTAGGTTGGTTGGCACATTTGTATTTGCTTGGCAATGTGACGCAGTTTTATTGGTTAGTTTCAATGCATGAGTTCACATTGATTTCCTATACATTTTTGCCATAATAGTGGAAAAAAAAACACCAAAACGCTCGAAGATTTACTCGTTCAGTAAATAAAATACAATTGTCAATTTGCTTTGTATTTTAATCTTTGTGAGATAATAGATACAGAGGAACAAAAAATGCAACTGAAGCCGTAAAATGTTGAAATCTCTACCTATATTTTCGAAAGTTTGTCGCGTGTGCGTGTCCGCCTATTCATGGCCACAGTTCACATCCAAATCTCATCAAATTTGGCAGGGATACTTCTACCACAAAACCTAGGTCAATTAAAATTTTTCTTTCAAAGTTAGATCAATAGTTCGTTAAAAAATAATTAAAACCCAATTTGAATATATTTGGTTTTGACCACAAAGAAGCTGTGGGTAGAGTAATTAATCCAAAAAGTATTTTTGGTTAACTGTTGAAAAAAAATGATATAAGTTGATTAACTGAATTATAAGTTGTAAGCATTGTTGAGCAAAAAGCATTGTTGAGTGTTAAAAATAATATGTGGGCAACAAAAGTTTATGTAATACGACGAGTGAGAACTGATGAAGTAACTGGGGGGGGGGGGAATATTTTTCATAATGTTTATTGTTGAAAAGTAAAGTTAAATAGAGTTGTATTGTTGTAAAGTGAAGAGAGATAGTTGCCTAGCAGTTGTTACTGCAGAAGGAGAGATGAACGCAATGACATGTTGATGCTGTGATCTAAAGACTTATCTACACAAGTTATTTTATTCATGATGACTATCAATGTACTTACTGTACAAGTTCTACTAATGTGACAACCGATACAGTTCTGAACGTTCTTCAATATATTTGTTTATACACACCCTGTGTTCTGTGTTATTGGACTTAACAAATCATCATCACGTTCGAACATCTACTGTTGACCACCAACAGTAACAACGATGAGCGAGACAACATTATGGAATGCGTGACCTGATATATGGTCAAATACATTGATCTGCTCATTAGTGATTGCTGCAGAAACTGTTATTTGTTATCTGTCTATGACTTATTAATACAAGAACATTTTATTATCAATTTCAATTGCTGTACTTTGAAAAAATTTATTTCATACATTCTTTTTTCTACTGGCATTATGCCAGAAAATCATATTTATATATTTTTGGCGGAAACGGTCCTCGCATCTTAGCTATAATAAGGGCATTGTCGTTCATGTTGGGTAACTGGATTTGACCAGATGCCATTCAAAATCATGGCAGAAGAAGAATTCTCTGCTTACCAAACCCGTCGATTGGAAGAAGTTTTTGACCAACGTCAATACATCACAGGTCAAGCGAAAATGGAGTTGGCTTTAGAGCTAAACTTGACCAAACTTCAAGTAATTTAACAATACATTTAACAACATTTAACATATTTTAACAATACACTTAACATGTACTTTCCGGTTATAGCGGGGCCCAACAAGGAAATGTCTGCACAAGTGCATGAAATTCCAAAAACTTATGAAGAGGCAATACGACGCTCGAAAGAATCAGAGGAATGGATAGAGGCAATGCATGAAGAAATGCAATTTATGAAGTTCATTTGTCTGGACTTCAAAAACCAAGTACCATGGAGATGGGTCTATAGATCAATATAAAGCAAGATTAGTTGCCGTCGGATGTTCTCAGAAGTATCAGACAGATTACGAAGACACGTTTGCACCGGTCATAAAGACAGAAACAATAAGTCTACTATTGCACATTGTAAGACCAAAGTCATACAAATGGACGTGAAAACCGCTTTCCTGCATGGAAACCTGCAGCAGTGCATACACAGTATATGCAACAACCAAGAGGTCTTGACAACGGCAATAAGGTTGAATCATGAAACTAATCCGGAGCATTTACGGACTTAAGCAGGCCAGCAGATGCTGTAACCAGAAACTACATGATGTATTAATTAGCTGTCATTTTACACAACACCTTGCCTATACATACTTAAAGAAAAGAACAACTTTATACTGCTGGCGATTCACGTCGATGACATGCTCTGCATTGGAACACAAGGGAAATGGGAACACCAAATTTGGAAAAAGATTTAAGAATTTGTGGCCATAAAACATTTGGGACAAATGAAAACCATGCTTGGCATGGAGGTAACACAACAAGACAACAAAAGTCAATTTGGCTTTAATCATGGCAGAAGAATATTCTCTGCTTACCAAACCCGTAAATTGCAAGAAGTTTTTGACCAGCGCCAATACACCATAGGTCAAGCGAAAATGGAGTTGGCTTTGAAGCTAAACTTGACCGAACTTCAAGTAATTCAACCCGTATGTATTTATTCGTGTCGTTCATGGGCTTCTCCATCGTGGCCCTCATGGACAAAGCGGGCCCGTCAATGAATTCTGACTTGCAAAAGTGCTAATACGTTTGCCCAAGCAAATTTTCTGTGTTATTTTGATCGAGTAAGCTGAATCAAGTTTGCTATGGACAAATTTCCACTCAAAATTGTTAATGAAACCACCAAATTGAGCGACAAAAATCAAAATCAAAACAGAACTTTACAGTTGTTACGAATTTGGAACTTTATAGATCGGCCTTCACCCCTTTGCTGCGGAAGTTTACGAGTGCATATATTACAAGTCAACAAAATGACACGCAATGATAACATTGAAGACTAAAAATTAAAACGGAAGTTCTCAATGTTGGAATCACTTGAAAACTGACACCAGTGGTAAGATAACCGACACCTACAGTGGTGTCATTGTGATACATTTGGTTCATAGTAAATGTACCTACAGTGGGGTGTCATTGTGATACATTTGGTTCATAGTAAATGTACCAACACCCGGCAAAATAAGAGGTAAGAAACTTGGATTCTTCTCATTTTTTTTTATTATTATACAGGGTGGCCGTTTATGTTTCTTCTTTCTGCAACAGTCACTTTATTTTCTTCAGGACTCGCTTTCTACTCTCTCGAAAGCGACCGCAATCAATAAGTGGCGGCAAAAGTGCGCGCGCATTCAGCGCTGTTGTCATGGCAACCGATTCCCGAGAGTTGTCATGCAGCCGTGATTTTTGCCGCCATAATCGAACGTCCCCCTACCGATGCCAATTTATTAGCCTCTCCCACCCTCTATTTTCTTTTTTTTTTATCACATTTTTTACCATCCCTACTTTTAATATTTTCATGTTTTTTTTTTCCACCTTGCTTCATCTCTTACTAACGTTTCACGCAATCTATCTTTTTTTATTTTCTTTTGCATTTTTAATTTTTTTTTGCTCATTCGTGAAACCAATTTTGTGGATTTTTCCTTTTCTTCCAAAACGAAAAAAAAAAGTGGCATGTGTCGCACTTTATCGAACAGTGTCGTCATCGTCTCAAGGAAATTAATGCCTTGTTTGGAGGCACGGTGGTGGAAAATGCCAATTGGACGAGGCTTTTTCTCTCTTGGTTGGTTTCGAGAAAAGGATCGGAGAGGAGGGGGGGGGGAGGTTGCGTCGATATGATGAATGACACAGCATCCGTAAATTTCTCTCGGGGAAACGTTAATTATCGAAACGCATCAAGTGTGTAAATACTGCTGTAACATTACGGTGGTTTATCCGTATTGCGAATTGACCTAAGGAGAGGTCAACACTGACTCAGGTTGTAAAAATTATGAACACGCTTTTCTACGCGAAAAGTTGGTGAATGATGAAATGCAATTTACGCCGCCCTTCATCATCTGTAACACTCGTGTTGATGTTAACTCGTTTTCGTGGTCGGAAAGGTCGACTTGCTTTATATGCGTACAAATCAAGTCGGGTGTTAAGAGTTATTAAGGTCACTAAAAAATAAAAATAGTAAAATCCTAGATTTATGCGAGTTCCAATAAATACGATTTTTCGGACCTTTCCCTCTAGTTCACGTGTGCTTAAGTCTCTAATATTGGACAGCGAAAGTAGCGGTGAAATAACAGAAAAGGCTCTTTGTGTTTTTCAACTAACCTAAGCTGGTATCTACCCATAGCCACCGGGTTAAAAACAAAAAAGTGCAACAAGCAGCCAAAATTGCCAGATGAGAAAATTTCTTCGATACTCGTCCTAGGCGAGAAAAGTTCGCTATTGACCGTAAATTATTGAAGTTACGTAAATGGGACACCCTGTACGTAAGTAAAGTTTGACAGTATGCATTTCACCACTTTCTTTGTTCAATGTTGATTTAAGTTAGCGCCCAAGATCTTATTTTATAAACAACTACGATTTGAAAATTTCATTACGTTAACGTTCATGGAAGGCTGAAGTTTTCTTCTCTATCGACATACATTCTAAAAATGTCATTAGGCTGGGGGGCATAAAAAAAAAAAGGGTTCCATTTCTATCGGAATATTCGCAGAATTTTGAAAAGCAGAACGAGTCTCTGACCTATCGAAAGAATGAATGGACTTCCTAGCGAAATTCCATTTCCTTCCAACAATTTTTTTTTTTTTTTTGCTTTTGCTTTTTATAATTTCATTCTTGGATGATTTGCAAAGTTGGTAGTTTTTATTTCTTTCCACAAGCTTTAATAAATAAAAAAATATTTGTACATTTAAAAACAAAAATAATTTATAAATTGATTTAATTTTCGTATTATCAATTTTGTAAATTTGATTAATGATTTGATTTCTTTTTAAAAATTTGTTGTTTTTGTAAATAGTAGGCCAACTGTATACGTTTTTTCTTTCGCTCTTTAAACAACGTCATTTTTCGTTGATGCGCATTGTCAAAGGAAAAAGCCTTTGCACTCTTTTACATGCTTGACTTGCTTACCCTTTAGTTTAGGAAATTCTTTGGGGGCCTTTGAAAAGACGAGATCACGTGACTTTAGCGATAAAACGCGAACGTCAGAAAATAGGCGCATTTTGACGAGACATGGCTTTTTATTTTTTGATGAAGTTGACGCTTTGTTTTTCGAAAAGGTCACCTCGTATATGGTGTGTTTTGTTCACGCGATGCAGCAGATAAAATGTTTTACTCGGTTTGGCCCAACCATTTTGTGTCGGTGCTAAAATGTTTTGATGCATTTCCCTCTTCCCCATAAAATACATAAGTTCGCATAGTGGCGTGAATGGCAGAGGAGGGTGGTTACAAATTGAATTCAACTGACACGTATTTTATCAACGTATAGTGTGTAATATACGTACAAACAAAATGTTTTCGATTAATTTCAGATTCGTAATGCGATTTTGCTAATAACCTGAAATGATATGTTTATATAATAGTTTTGTCAAATTGTTTCAGGGGTTTTACATCTAATGAAGGGCTTGAAGATTGGTACTTCAAGATATGGGAGCGCATTATACGGGAATGTTATTTGTTTTTTGTAAAAGTCATTTTGTAAGAGATGACCCCTAACAACATTTTTCCGGATTTTCTGGGCCATAAGAAACGTTATTCGTCTTCATATGGTTCAGTCACTTATATTATTATTTATCTTGTACCTCTTTTTTAATCTCTCCCAAATCGTTAAACATGATGTAATCGGCATGTGAGTTTCGAATCGGGAGTATTTTAGAATCAGAAAGATTGAATAACGCATTTGTAAGATTTTTTTTTCAATTGTCTGCAACCCATTGGGACAAATACAATTAAATACAGTTGACAAAATGATGACACAACATAAAGAACGGGGTTTACTTCTGGCTGTAATAGTAATTTGTGCTGGTGCATTTAATTAAAAAATCTGGACATTGCGACATTGTCCCTTTTGGACATGTGTGTAAGTATGAAGCGAAGTGAATGTTTTGAGTTGAGCATAGCTTTAGATAGCTCAATTAAACGATAAAAATTTGATTAGTTGGTTGATCGTAAAAAGTTTACGGTTTTTAAAAACTGAGTTATAGATGTATATTTTCCCCAAGTTAAATAAAGTTCTGATTATACGGTTTAATGATTGTTGAAAACGCGTAAGTCGATACTTTGGTGCATCTCCCCATATGATAATAGCATAAGTTATTATGGAATAAATTTTTGTTTTTAAACAATTAATTTTCTCAGGATAAATTAGAATATTTTTAATTCATTTTGTTAAATGAATCTGTCTTAATTTTTTATGTAATGTGTTCTATATGGGCGGAAAAATTGAGGTTATTGTCTACCCAGAGACCAAGTATTTTAATCGGTGTATTTTTGTTGGATGGTATAGTGCTAAATAATCTTAAGATAATTAGTTTTTAGGCTATTAAGAGTTAGTCCGTGTGCTGCACTTTGTTCCTTAATCTTATCAAGAGCTTGTGCAATAAGCCAATTTGCGACATGATTTTCATATTTTGGATTAGTGTATAAGATTATATTATAAGCGGATGGTGTAAGTAGTATTTAGTAGTAGCACGTAGTATTTCATAGAGGGTTATGAAATACTACGTCGCAGACCCGGATCTAGGGGTAGGCAAGTCGGGCATCTGCCCAGGGCGCCAAGATTTTAGGGCGCAAAAATCTCGATTCAGAATTCAATATAATAGAGGAACAAAATTATTAAAAAAAAATTTTGATAATACATACATTTCGAGGCCAAAAGAAAATATAAAAACCCGAACAATCAAACACAAACTTAAAACAGGCAAACATGATAATATATTTAAAATTTTGCATTGAATATTTTTAGGTTGTTTCGTTTGTTGTTTGTTCTGGTTTATATTGTTCACAACATGGGATTTTCTTTATTTTCATTGTTTGTTTGTTTCCACTTTTTTCATTTGAAATGACTGATATGTTTGTCTACTACTTCTAATTAACTAGACCTATTAGATAGTAAGGCATTTTCCAAAATACAATATTACAAGTGTTTATTGTAAAATTGTTATACACCGAAAGATCAAAACCCAAATAAGCTTATGGCAAATACACTAGCAATTTGGTATTAAGGGTATGGGTTGACCATTTGAAGCACAGGTTTTTGGGGCTGCACAAATTATGTCCAATGAAGAATTGGAATATTTTTGTGAGTGATAGGCTACAGTCATCTTTTCCCAAATGGGATTTCGTGAGATGAAATTAAGGGTTCCGTGAAAAAATAAAAAAATGTACACATTAAAATATTGTAGGAACGATTATATCTGGTGGACAAGACAATGTTTGGGTCAAGTCGATTTTACTGCACAGCTTGTGTGATTGGCAGCTGCATTTATTTGTAGCTACATAGCTTGTTACAAAACTTTTATCTGCAAAAATATAACTTTCAATATACAGTTTTTTAATAGAAAGTAAGGATTAAAAAATTCTCGCTCCAGTCAGGGAGACTGAATCAGAGATCTCTCGTGTATACCTAGGTAATCTAGGACTCAAAGAGAGTGCCCAAATAACACTACTGTACTATAAAAGTAAGCAATAAAGAGTGAGATAAAAAGAGTCATAGTGATTACAATGTTATAAGTTATACAATATTTAAATCAATTTAAAGGTACTTGACCTTGAGCCAGGAAAAAAATTCGCCTGCGTCGCTTATTTTTAGATGCTCAAGCATTGAAGAAGTTCGTTTTATTGTACAAATTATAAAAGGGTTTCGTCCCTAAATATAATTGGGAAACACTAGGCTGAAGTGTACCAAAATCTAAAATGTATCACAAAATATTTGCCACAAGTTAGTTACACTCCATATAGTCCTATTACATACAAGTTTATATAGTAAGTTACTTAAAAGGGCGCTCAAAAATTATTTTGCCCAAAAAGTCCACGATCCTAGGCTCTGACCTACGTGTACCCTGTATTATACCATTGTTGGATGGAGAATTTTTTAGTTGAAAGTATCAAGTGAAGTTTTAAGTGAAACAAATAACCCCAAGGTTTATCAGTTGGCTTATGAGAATTTTTTGGAATCGCCGTTATACAAGATTTCTAATTCATGCGAAAATTTGATTGGGACATAACTCTCGAACAAGAATTTAATAGCCATGTGTTATATTAACTATGTATTTATTATATAATAAATACGAGAATTCAGATTTATGCGAGGGTTACTAAGATGTGATGAACGCCAGAAAAAATATCAAGTACCAAAAACCCAAAATGAGGGTGCCACCGGTCCCATGGTGGCCTGGTGGTCAGAGCGTTCACCTCTGGCGGCAGTGGCCCGAGTTCGCTTTCCACTCGTGCCATGTGGATTCAGTTCGGGGTCTGACACCATGGGGGCAAGTTTTCTCGGGGTTCTCCAGTTTTTTCCTGCATCATAAAACCCTGTTCCATGTTTATCACCCTCATCTCATCATTTCTGTACTTCGAATTTAAATAAAGTCTGAGGGCCAAATGACATAGCTGTAAAAGCCAGTCGGTGCCCTCGTTAAACCTCAAGTACATACCACCTGACCTGAGGGTACCACCACCATCAAAAAATCACAAATGAACAAAATCGTATGAAAGCTACGCTTAATCAAGCGTTATTGTTCGATCACCTTCAATGGAGTCTTGTCTCAATGCGATCACAAGAAGAACTGTCCGGTGCGTATGTAAAACAAAGTAGATTCAGAAAGTGAAAAAATATAAATATTAAGGAAAATTGTTTATCAAATTGTACGAAACGAAAATTCATAGGTAGAAAAATAATAATGTATGCGTTGTGCTTCAATCTCCCATTTGCAATACCGTGTCTTCCCACTCGCCAGATTGAATTTTGATTCGACTTCAACGAGATTTCTTGTCATCGACCAATAGAGTCAAGGATTCCATTTTATCTCACTTTTTTCTTCGCCTATTCTGCGTAGCCAACGTATATAGATTTTGGGTGTCTTCGAAATTTATTTTTATTTTTTTTCGCCTAAGGAATGGATCGTCTCCAACCATTCGTCTTTTCTTGCCAAACGTCGTGAAAAAATTTAATATTTTGAGCGAAAGATTTTTGGTTAGATCGATTGTGCTCGTGATGACGTCATTCGCCAACGGGTCATTCGTGTTTGAATTCGGTCCTAATTAAGACTCGTTACTCCAAGTGCGAGTAAGGAAAAAGGAGGATTTTTGCGTTGGAAGGGGGATGAGCGCACAAAAAAAGGGGCCACTCAATCAATGGGCTCGTTAGGGGTTTCCACAGCCAAATACCCCTGGCGAACTGACTAATGAAATAATTGCGAGTGTTGTTCCGCCTAATCGTTTCAAAGTGAGCAATATGTGTGGAATGAATGAGGCTACTGGTGGTACCATTAGTTACTAACCGTACTGAACTGTAGTAAAAAAACGAAGTGAAGAGACACTTAATTGGCCAAGATTGAGAGAAAACAACTAACGGTCAGAATTGAAAAACCCATTTTCGGACAGATTTCGTTTTTCATTGGAATATTTTTTGACTAGTATTGAGTCTTTGTTCAATAGAAGGAAGTGATTGCGTAGTAATTTATGATAGTTGAAAAGATCTTCGTTTTTTTATGAAAAACGATACAAAATTTGACAATCAATACAATCGAGAAAATCTCCGAGATGGGTGCACGGTAAGTCGTTTGATAATCACATAGTAAGTAATTGGTGAATTATCACATATTTTAGCTTGACAGAATTTGTTTAATATGATACAGGTCAATGTCCGATTCATATGGTTTTGTTTGTTTTTTGTTTCTTCCGGATTCCTACTTTTTAAGATTCATTGAGGAATTAGCTTATTATTTTTATTCTTGGAAAAATTCCAGGTTTATTTTTCTAATTTACTTTGTGCCAAAACTTAATTGCAGAACATTTTTGGGAATTCGATTGGTTGACGTGAGGCAAAATGAATGTAAAAAATAGTTTGAGTTCTGATATACAGTAGTTCGTTCTTATTTGGTATTTAGCATGTTTTCTTAAGATATGTTTCGTAAGTCTAAACGTTTCTTTTGCGTGATGTACAAAAAACGGACAATTAGGAGACAGAATTACGGTTACGGAGACAGAATTACCGGGACAGAATTACGGAGACAGAATTACGGACATTACATTACATGAATTACATTCAATACGTTTCTTTGTTTTTCCTAACCTAACCTGCAAAAGAAACCCATACAAAATAAACCAAGTACAAAGCAAATATCAACATCAGACTCGCCCCGGCTATATCAGGAAAGTACCAATATTACTTAGCAGCCTTTTCACCAGGCCTTCAATTATGTAATTAACATTCACAAAAACTTAAAACTTTGCATCAGACGAACAACTGATTATAACCATTTTAATATTTTCACTAATTAGAACAACAATCTTTATTAAGCTTAGTTTCCACTGGCGCGGTATTTGCCGTCGCGTATTTCACAAGGTCGTCAGCTCGCAGCAGCTTGCGTTTACCGCCCCTGGATTTCCACTATCTGCGTTTCCGTCGTGACGTCATGGGATCGTCATGGCATTCTCTGTCCTGATTGGTCAGGAGTTCCATTCCGTCGCGGAAAGATTTAACTCCAACTTTCCGTCGCGGTAGCCATCTCAACCGCCAAGCTCTAGGCTCGATAGTGACGTCAGAGCTTGCCGTTCAAGCTTTTCCGCAACGGAACGCGCCAGTGAAAACTACCCTTAATTAAACTTCAAATAAAAAATATAATCAGTCAGCTTCGTTAATTATGGCACCTATAGTTTGGATCTTCAGCAGTGCATGCTTCATCAACTCAGAGCCGATACACTATGCACTGTATTTTTTCTCTTGGTTCACTAATGATGTAAGGTTTGATACAAGGGCAATAATATTCTTCATCTTCTAAAGACATGTCTTTATTTTCGATTTATATTTTTTTTTATCTAAAGTCTTTCTAAAAAACTTTCTTGATTTTTGTGCTTTCTTTCTTTTCTGTCTCTTTTGTTATCACATTCATTAACCATAAACTTCAATTTGTTACAATTATAAAAATAACACCCAGGGTCAGTTGTAACGTTACAACTGACCCCACAATATCTGTTACAACTGACACCGACCACCGCTTTGGAATACTTTTTTATATTAATAATAAAAGAATACTTATATCTAGCTTATACATCTTATCAATACCAGGAAAAAAATGCAAGTATCGATCTGGCTACATAACACGGAAAACATTTTTGCATTAAAAACAAGAGTAAATTCATTTTTGGTCTCAAAAACCTTTCCTAGAAATTGCTTCAAACGCGAATCGACTTTAAACAATGATGAAAAGGTTTGTACAGTAAAAGGTCTTTTAAACAGATTTTTTGCTCTGTTTTTAACCGTTGTTTAGTTATCCGTCTCCCTTACAACTACCACAGTTTCAGACATTAACGCAATGTGACATTAAACATTCTATTTAGTCTTAATGTACGCGCATTTTTTGTTATACACAGAAATGTTCGATAAAAGAAAATATGAAACTCTTCAATGTAATGGGAGAGGTTGAACCTGTTGGTTTGCTTTGCGCAATACAGGGTTTCAATGCAGCGAATCTTAGTATAGTTGTCGCAATTAAAAAGTTGATGACGATGAAGCCCAACACCAGGGACGTTTTAGAATTATTTTTTCTTTATCACATTCACACTTTAGACAAATTTGGGGGTAAATTGAACATCGTGTTTAGGATATAATCTTAGGGTGAAGAGGGTAGGAATCGATGATGTCATTTGGGTGAGAGGAAGTTGCTGTAGTTGCTCGAAGGGACGAAATGGGCGACATGTCACCAATGTTGGAAAGACTCGAAGGGATCTTCGACCCTGTCTGCCAAGAATGGAAAGAAAGGTCGGGACGTGATAGGGTCAGGACCCCTTTGACTCTCTGGACAGTTGCCATGGTTAAAGAAGGCGTTTGGTCAATGACCAATCGGATTGCTCGCTTTCGGTACCCCTGTTCCTCCTCTTTGGCAGCCAATGAAAGAATCGATTCTTTCCGGGTCGCCAACGAGTGGGTGGCCCGTCACGATTGAAGGAATGAAAAAGTAAGTGAAGGGGAAAAGAAACTGTAGGAAGATAAAAATATATATACTGTAGTAAGAAATCTAAACAGAGAGGAAGGGGTTGCTGCAGCATCCCGAAGTCGAAGCAGCAACAAGTTGGCGGTGGCGTTTATTGCTGTCGCCATAGTGACGATGAGGGGAATAGACTTTTTCTCGGTGGTGGTGGTGGTGCGAGTCGAAAGAGACAGATGTGTAAATAATGACACTACCATAAAAAGTTGTTCCGAAGGGTTTTCTTTACTTTAAGTAATGGGATGCGCAAACGCACTTTGCATTTCATTTAAAGGGAAAAGGTTTTTACTGTCATGCTGTTCAGTTCTCTATTCTATGACTGTCCACTTTAGAAAACTCATTTACTAGAATTACAAATATTTTGTTATTTGATGAATTCAATTTTACTGTAGTTATTGTGTACCATGAAAATTGGTGACAACTTAACTCGATATTTAGTTTTTATGACAGTGTTTCGTTTAAAAAAATTCGCAAAATAAGAAAATCGTTATTACTTTGGCTTCTGTAATTAATCCAGTTTCCGTATCTTACGCTTTGATTCACGGGGTTCGCTTCAACAACGTAACTGTAAACAACGATAGCTCAATCCCTGTCACTATTGACGGGTTTACTTCAAGAAACGTTGGGTGTTGGCATTTAATATGTTGAATAGATTAATTTTTCGATTTTTTAAGTGAATTTCAATTGTTACCATATTCATGTCAACTTAGGTCTACAGTATAGTTAAAAAATATGTTCAGGAAGGAATCTGAGTATTGTCCTTGATGAAGTAAAACACCAACAGAACTGACACTGTATAGGTTGGATAGTGAAGATTTTCAATATACAAGATATTCTATCAAACAAATTTACATAATTAAAACAAAGTCTATCGAAGACAACACATTGTTTTTTTAAAATTACGGCTATCCATCATAGCCAATTTTCTAATCCGTAACGGGAGAGAATTTGTAATGTATCAACCAATGTATTCATTTTAAAACCAGACTTATGTCTCATATTTTGTTAGGATAACCTCTTTGTTCCTGTAACCTTTGCCCATTTTGAGCGTTCAATAAATTCAATTCAATTTTATTTACTACGGAAAAGATTGTTCTTGTTAAAACCAAAATAAGTCTGTTGTTTACTTATGGTCGGATACGGCCAGGTTTCGTCTGAGAGGTGTTAAATTAAAACTAACGGCTGACTACATTAATAGTTTAGATTTCATTCGATCTCAACTAAATGTAACAAGTTGAAAATTCTTAGTTTATTTTATTTTATTAAAATTGACAAAGTAGTCACAACAAAACAACAAATAATATCGAGGCAGGCGTTTGTTTCTTCCTTAGTCTTTAAACGTTGTAAGTCGTGTCTGATCGTAATCAAAAAATAGCGTATCCTAGAAATGAGAAGAAGGCAATCACCAAGGCTGTCTGTCGTCTGCCCCAATGCTCACACTATATAAGCATATCATCCATCAGTAGGCAGGCTACCTAAAACATTTTATTGTACTGTATAATATCTGTTCATTTTTTACATCATCATCATGTCTTGTTCCCATGGGATGCACGATAATATTTTAAATAAATAGGGATAATAGTACAAGTCAAGACGAGTTTCATTGCTGCACGAGTAAATATTACTCTAGTTGTTAAGTGTTTGTATTTTAATTGTTGTATCCCTTTATATTTTTTTTCAATTTTTTTTTGTTTGTTCTCGAATGTCTCAAAGGGACGAAATAAATAAATAAATAAATAAATAGTTGAACCTCGCGTCCTAATGGATAAAATTGACAAAAGCAACACAAGACATGTCGTTTTGCCAATTTTTGTACCTCTTTATTTTTTGTATCAAAACATTCAACTGTTAGAATATTTTGTATCAAACATTCAGCAACATGTTTTTCGTATTTTGGATGGGAAAAAATAAAGATGTTGGTTGTCATCATCATCAACACTACATTTGCTGCTGTCTATAAAATGGATGACAAGAAAGTGTAAGGGTCGATTGCAAGTTCATCCTCTGAAAAATGATTCGCTATTCACAGTTTTAATACTGTTACGCGACCGAAATTATAAATAAAACACCTGAATTGACCAGTCGATGACAAACGTCGTCGTCCGTCAAGTAGCCACCGATAGGAGTTGGCGCCGTTTCTAAGCCCAAGTTTTTGGCGAAGCGGGTAACGGTAATTTTCTAGGCCCCCGAAGGCTTTCTTCGGTGGAGTGTCACCATCACCACGAACGCGTGGATCACGTGACGACGACGACGACGACGACGGCCAAAGAAGTACCGAGCCGGAGCATTCCTTTGGGCTCGCTCTCCCTCTCTCGGATGGGTCGGTGGGCGAGGTGAAGGGCCTGACTGCAGTGCGCGTCCTTTGGCCCCAGGGGGACAACCCGGTCGGTCGACGAGTAGAAGAAACAACAACAACAACTTCTTTATCATCCTTATCCTTTTCTGTAGCACATGGACTCGTAGTAGGGATCGCGTCTTTGCCGACGGTGGGTCGTAAACGTCGCGATTTTACGACGCGAACAAAGTGGTCGGAAGTTTGAACCCACCGACGGGAAAAATCTCATTCTTCATACGAGTCCAAAAAAATAAAGTCAACAGCGATGGATGGCATCCGTTGAGTAGGCGACAACGACGCTCGACGCCAACCAACACCGACGAGATAGAGATCGTCAGCGCTGACCACGGGACTTGTTTGGCTTTGACTTTTTTTTCCGATGGAAAGAGTCGTTTGTAGCAACTTGTTTTGCAAATTAATACATCATCGACCAACATCGTTTCGAGTCTCGAATCGTCTCGTAAAAGCTTTTAACGACCTCTCGTCTTCTCTTTAACTGCATTTGCACGCGGTCGTTGTGATTCCGTTCGCCACGTTGATTTTTTTTTTTCATCAGAAGCCCGTTGTGGTTTGGTTTTTTTTTATCATGCTTCCGGTTGGCCGTGTTCCGGTCACATCGCGAAGGGCATCTCCGCCCATCGCCTCCGGACACGCGTTTTAGAAACGCGTCGCTCGCGTATCGTGCTTCACCTACTCCGATCAGAAATCAGGTTGGTGGGAATAAAAAAACACAATAAATAAATAAATAAATAAATCACATTGTGGGTTGATGAAACGAAACGTTTGAAGAAACCAACACGATGATTTATACTTGGAGATAGATAGTACAACCGAACCAAACCAACCCATAGCGTTGACACGATGACACGACTGCTTCTAATGTAATGACATCCGATTCAGTTGGTAGTGTCTGAGGACGACCACGATACATACTAATCGTGCGTTACCACGTCGGTATTTCAAGGAGGCGTCATTGAAGACGTGTTTTGAGGGCTTGAAAGCCGAAGGTGGGCGGGCGGGGAAAAAGCGAAGCATTGTTATTGTGTGGTGAAGTAGAAAGGAGACGAGGAGCTGCCTTTTTTTTCAATCTATGGCGGTGTATTTTTATTTTAAATTTGGTTTGCGTGTATGACGATGGCGGCGTGGCTAACCGATCTCGGATCTCGTTCGAGTGAATCGGATCCGGATGATGAGAAGAACGAAGGAAGGCGGTCGAGCGAGTGGAGCCATCTAAAGTGGCGGACGAGTAAAGTACTGTACGATATACCGTGCCATAGTTATAACTTTAGTCTTTAGTCTATCTATGGTTATTATAGCTAGTAAATACATGGGATGCTACGAGTGGGCACTAAAAAAAAAGAAGAGGTTTTGCAACACCCCTCCTTGTCCCCCGTGGCGCGCTCTCCGCTCGGGGACGAAAGGTGGAGAGAAAAAGAAGAGGACCAGGCACCTCCTCCTTGACTCGTACCTTGAGCGCACCTTGGCGACCCGAGGCAAAGAAGCGTTTTTGCACTCGTTGTCTGTCTCTATCGTTTCATCTTTCGCGCACACCTACCACCGCGTCCGCCAAGGTGTGTCATTAAGAGCATCTGGGCCACCAGCACCCCTCGCGCGGCCGAGTGGACCGACCGACCGACTAAAAACAAACAAACAAACACGATGACAATGGCATCGATACGTCAACCGCAACAACAACAACCACCACCACCACCACCACAACAACAACAACGAGAAAACGGGCCCGGATTACGACAACGAGTGAACGACGATGCCGTGTTTTTGATCGTCAACCGCAACACCGACCGTCTCTAGGAGAAGGGAGGGAGGGAGGGAGAGAGACGCACGTGGACCACGGAAAAAGGCGCCGGAGGGACACCCGTCTTCGCGTCACGTGATCATCAGTCGGCGTTATTGGACTCTCGGGATTCGAAAGAAGAAGAACGGAAGGTGTTTCGAAGACGAGTCAAACAGTGCTGCGTCAAACGCGTGGTTCGGTGTCGAGTGGATTAAGCGAGTTGCGTACGACGTCGGCAATGGTGAAGGATGTACTTAGGAAACGTTAGTCAGGCTGGCAGGACGAGCGACGAAGGAGTGATGGTTATCATGGAAGGGGTGAGGGGAAGCGATGACACGGTCCTGCTGGCGTCGATTCAAGACCCCCAACGACGACCCTTCCTTAATCCTCGTTGTTAGCCGACTGTTTCGTGTGACAACGGTGTTTCCACATCACCTCTAAGTAACCTTATCGTCGTCCGGGAAAGGTGTTTTCGCGAAAGACGATGTCGAGCAGCAGTCTGATCGCACGACGACCGATGCCGGTGGCCAAGAAACAGGGCCCGGGTCCCGTGTTGATGTGTCGGCAATGGTGGAAAGTGTGTTGGGTGTACGGGGAACACCACAAAGCCGTGTATGGCACGCGCACGTTGACGAGTCGGAAGACGACCTTACGCTCGATCGGCGCCGCCGCCTCTTCGACCACCACCACCACCACCAACCACATCGTGACCACGACCACGACGACCACTTTAGCCATCAACAACGACGACGACGAAATGTAAGTGCCTTCGTGACCTGTTCCAAGGCGAAGCGAGATAACAGTCGGCTCGCGTGACACCTTGACGTTGCTGTTTGTTGCGGGAAACGTCGCCCGTGTTGTTTTTCCAAGACTTGTTTTTTATTCTTACTTGCTTTGTATTTTTTTATCGTTTTGCTTCTGCTGCTGCTGCTGCTGTTGTTGCTTTTCCAAGTAGTGTGAAAATGGAGTTGGCGTGCCGACGTTTATCGGAGGTCACGTTCCTTTTAGGTTGGTCGTCGAAGGAATCCGGTCGACGATCCTGTTGGGTCGGAGGACTTGGGTGACAACCAACACCACACCGTGGAATTGGTTGTCTAAGTGTTGATGACGAATGACATTCGTTGTTAGGGGGGGGGGGTGTATGTATAACAACCTACTAGACTATGACTATCAATAGTTGGAATTAGCGTGTTCGAACAGGTTCCACTCCACTCCACTCTATTCGTTGGCTATTGCCCCAAGACCTAGCTAGACACCACACTTTAAGTGCATCACAGAAATGGAACAGGTGGACGGTACAGGAAAAAGGAATAGCGCATGACTTAAAAACAAAGCGTTGGTTGGCAGGAGCGACTAACTACTAAAGGATAAGCTACGTGTCAAACGTGAATGGATCGCGATGAAAAGCTTTATTGGGCTAGCTAGAACGTACGTACGTAGCAGGCAGGTGGAAGGAACCCTTTCAACCTTAAAGGTGGGAATTAGCAACGCTCGGAGCGGAGCGAGACGTTCCTGTTCTCGCGGTGGTGGGTGGGTGGTACCTCTCTCGTCACGTGCTTTTTTTGGGGAGATCACTGTCAGCCAGCCGGCGTTATTTATTTTTTCTCTCCCTCGGCGAGGCGAGAGGTTGATTCCCTCCACGGATGGCCATCGCGAGCGAACGTTCTCGTCTATTTATTTATTTTATTTTTTTACAACTGAATTCACTCCAAATGGAGTCATTGGACGTGGCAAAACTTAGTACTACATGGAAAAAACAAAACAGTAATAAAACAGATTCAGACCCTGAGACCCCGTCTACGTACTACGAACCTCCCCGACGCTGCTACAGGGACGCGGCTATCATTTCTCGCGGTGGGGTGGCGGCGTTCGTTTCCACCCCCCCGCAGCGACACGCTGATGAGCTTTTTGGTCACGTGACGCCCACGCCGCATTATTAGGTCTACCCCACTCCGTAATTCTCCGAATGATAAAGGAGCGATGCCTTTTCGCTCGGCCACCCCTGGGGATCGCAACGCCCACGTACGTGGTGACCGGTCGCTTGATCGCTCGTCGTGAGGTTTGGGCACCCCCTCTTCCGCTTCGTTGCCTTCCAGATCTAAACTAGACTACTTGGACGATGCATTTTAGGCAACGCACTACTAACGACGTTGCTCTTCTCAAAAGTCCATCGAGGATAGGGATATTGGCCGTCGGCGTTTTATTCGAAAACGTTCGTTTTTTTCGAAATTCAACCCTCGTGCTAGCTTGGCTTTGTTGAATGGAGAAGGCTCCATAAAGCCTGTCTTCACCTATCGTCGTGATGTTCTCTATCACGTTGGTTCACGAGTTAAAAAATGCGAGGAGGAAAAAAGTTTGGTCCTTTTTTTGTAGTCCAAAGGGTTGAAGACGAACATTCTGGCCATTTTTTTTTTCAATACGAGTTAATAATCCATTCTTTTGAAACGATATTTATTTTATTTATTGTTGTTTTCATTTCTGTTGTTGCGATGATGTCCGCTTGAAAGAGGGTGGTAAAAAAAAAGTTAAATAGTGAAGAAATCGGTGGGAAAGTTCTCATGTTCACTCTTGTGAAGAAACGACACGAAGAAGCGAGAACAAAGGTGTGGGGGGGGGGAGGGGGCGCTGTTGGATGGACGAGCCACCCACCGTCGGTTCGCCTGATCCGACCTACCCATCGACAGGGTCACGCTACGATCCGGTGGACGACTCGGACTTGAGAAGAAGACACCGAATGAACGGTGGAAAGGAAAAACGGCGAAAGATGAATGGCGGGCGGGCGGGCTACTTTTTGTTTTTCTTTTTCAAATTGGGATTAAGATGAAGTTGTCGGTGCGCGTGATGGCGGGGCCAGAAGGAAACTCGGCGAAGAAAAGGTCAATTAATACCTCATTAAAGAGCGCCCCGGGGGCAGAAGGCGCCCCGATCAAGTTGTAATTCGGGCCTATTAGCCGCTCCGTTTTTAGACACGAAATCATTTTAATGAGCAAAAATGAACTCTCGTGATGCCGCCGCAAATCCATCCTCGACTTTCCATCGTGTCGTCCAAACTTTTCCGCGTTGGCACAAAAAACACGTCAGGCTAATAATAAAGTCGTGGACTTTGACGCGATCGTAGCAAACACGATTGAAAGAATAAAAGTGGACCTTAACCCGTTTATTTTCCTTACCAACATTTATTTTTTCAGTTTCTTGTAGGATGGCACGAAGGACTTTCCCCCCTTCGACGCTCGCTCGCTCGGATTGAGGAAAAAAGAGGAGGTCGGTTACCATGCTCCGATTTCATCGTGTTTCGTTTTCTGTTTTTTGCAGGAAAGTGTGTCGGAACTGCAAATGTTCTCGTGACGAACACGCTCACAACATGAACGGCGGAAGCACGTTGCTGGACGCGGACCGCTTGTTGACCAAGATGGCCGTTTTCAACGGTGGGGAGCCGCTGGGAGGAGGAGGAGGACAGCGACAGTCGCAGTCCGACGATGACAGCGGATGCGCCCTCGAGGAGTACACCTGGATTCCTCCTGGACTCAAGCCGGAACAGGTAAGAACCACCATTTTCATTTATTACTCGGCTACTTAACACGTGCGGGGGTGAAGAAACGAGTCGTATAGACTAAAACCCTTCGATTTGAGAGAGAGAGAAACTTTTCCTCGCGTTTTGTTGATGTTCATCGTTGCGTGACGTTGGTAAACGCCCGCTTTTTTTCAACGAGGTTTATAAAGCGTGACCGACCACCGTTTACTCGGGCGACGAGAAGCCTCTTGCGTTAACGCCTTCCTTCGGTTGACCGTGTCAGGTTCGTCTTACGCCTTTTGACAACGTCTTGTTGAATTGAAAAAAAACAACAACAGAATTATTTAAAGCAGTACACACCCCTCCGCCTGAGGAATGGTGTAAACAGGAATGTTTATGAATGCTGGTCCAACGCTCCCTTGAAATTCGAAAAAGGTCTTCGCGAGCGTCGGGGGGTAGAGAAAAAGGGTCCGCCCCAGCGAGAGAGAGAAATGACTCCTCGCAACAACGATACGATGAGGGGAATGCTTCTTGTTCTTGTCTCGAAAAGAAGAAGAAACTAGAAATAAATAACGGGTGGCAAAGCGAGCGCTAAGTCCTCGTTCGGTTGGTATCGTTGACGCGAGAACGATGGCCGATGGATTGTTTATTCGTTGGTCAGTTTGGCCTAAGGGTTAGGTTAGAGTGAGTAGTAGCGGAGCGTTGGGTTAGCGCGGAGATTTTTTTGTGGCGTCGTCGTTCGGCAGCAGCAACAACCGTTCGAACGGCTCGTTTTCAACCGGTCGGCTCATTCATCACCGCCGAGACAAATGAGTTGTTCACGTGCACGTTTAAATCAACTCGATCATAAATTGTCCTCTCGTTTTGAAAAGCGTTGTCGCTCATCTCGCCCTCGACCATTCATCATCCTTTTGTTTCGTCGAAGCGAACCAACAGCGGCATTTCTCAGCACCTGACTGCTCGTGCTGCTCGACACCTACTTACGCTTCGTTGCTAGGACCGACTCGTTGGACACCCACCCACCCACTCGGTCTGTCGAACGGCACCACCGTCCGTCTTACGAGTACGAGTAGACGTTCGGTCATCACACAGTTCAGTTACACAACGCTGTTGTCAAGTTCGACGTCGAATGACTGCCCAAGTTAATTTTCCTTCTACGCGAGGTTCTTGCCATTATCGATTGGCTTCATCGATTCGTTCCATTGGGAGGCGACGCCAAAAAAAAATGGAAAAGGTGGGAGGTGGTCGTGGTGAACCCTGGAGGACCTGCCACGTTGATTGGAAGGGCTTCTCGTGGATTATTTTCTTCTTCATCATCTTCCGCTCGCTACCGTCATGAATAAACCATCGTTGCGACGAAATTCCATTCGAATCTCGTCCAACACAAGCTCGCGTCCTCCTTTCTTTTTGTTTAAAGAATATATTTTTTTAGTCGTCAACGAATTAACTTCCTTTATCTTCTTTTCGTCCATGTTACTGTTTTTGCATTGATCTATTATTATTATTATTACTAGAAATTAACCCCCGTGGTAGGTATGATAACCACGGGTGCCTAGATTACTTACAAATTATGCAGTATGCAGTTCATTGTTGTAAATCAAAATAAATGTGTTCGTTGTTGTAATTTAAATTTGCCTTAAGTTTTGCATTTCATTGTTGTAAATTAAATTAAATTTGCCTTACATTATCCATTTCATTGTTGTATTATTATTATTACTATTATTACCATGTAATCTGTGAATAACGCTGACTGCTGACCTTACGGGACACGTCATTTATTAATCCTGGAAGACTATTATATACTGATTATTATTATTATTATTATTTTATTAAGACAATCCAAAGGGATACAACAAGCTTGATTCGTATTGTACATAAAATAGAAACAAAAACATTATAGGAACATTATTGTGTACATACCTATTGTAATGTACTTGTGATTTTTCTATGGTTGCATTATACTATGTACTCTTGAACCATTTTGGTTCCAAGTTATTTTTAATAAAAATTTTCGCAAAAAAACCCCTACTCTACTATTATGGCACGGGTGTGCCTTGGCTTTATTTTGGCTACCCCCCTCACCTTTATTTTTTTGAGCATCTCGAGGAGATGGTGAGTGATGCTGGAATAAAATTTAAACCCATGCGGAAGGGAAAGACAACAAGGGCATAACGTAATAGATGCTTAAAATGAACAGTCCATCAAAAACAACAAGGTAGCCTACTGCCATTAAAAAAGATGAAACTAAATTATGTATTTTGTGCCCTTTACATTGCAAAATGTTTGTCAAGCCTAAAAGGAAGCAGGTGAAACATGAGATCAATGTGTCTACCGTAACGAATGCAGATGCAGTACTGTAGGTGTAAGCAACTGTTTATCAAAAGAAGCAAACCGTTTGCGATTTGATGAATGACACAAACACATCGAAACGAATGCGAAGAGTGAGTGGGTAGCCATTCAAACAGTTTTGTTTTATATTTTATAATGTAATTGTTTGAATGGGACGTATAATTGGAAATAAATAAATAAATAAATGAATGAAACAAACTGTACACATTTCAAAGTAAGTTAAAACTGCACATTTTACACGGAATTTATTTAATCCTGATTGTTGTTGTTGTTGTTGTATTGATTTACATTTACTCCTTGAGAGTCTAAAATGGTTTTCTTTCGACTGGAACACGTTACTAGTTTCCAAAAAGGCTTCTTCCTTTTTCTGTGCTCCTTTATGTGTTTGCCCTCGATCGAGGAAGCCTTTCTGTACAGAAGGCGAAGGCGAAACGTTGGGTTTTTCATCATTAAAAATGATACCCACCCAGTCAAACTTTTCAAAACGTTTCTCATTTAATTTTTTTAAAATATGCTATTACAGTGCGAGTACAGGGTTTATTTAAATGATGATTCGCAATTTTTAACTGCAGTCAACTTAGTTGTAGTCATTTATTTAAAACGTAAATCTTCGTAGTCGTTTATTTAAAACTATCGCAACGTTTTTATTCAACTCGTGCACGTAACGGGTTTGAGTAGTTTTTCTCTTTCTTTCAGTGACAAACACACTTGACCACAAAACCTTCTTTCCCCACCCCGATCATTATAATTCAAAAACAACAGCGCTTGCTTATCAGGTGTTATAGCCATTGACCACTTTATGGTAGTAAGTAACAGTTGTACAGTATTGGTTTTCGTCTTTTTATATAATACGATTGGGGGGATAGGTATTTGTTTTATTCAATTATTTAAATTTTTGTATGAGCCAATGCAAGCACTGTGTTCTGAGGATGTGTTGTATCTCGACGAGACGTTCAATAAATTACATTACTATAATGGGAAAACGATTGGATGGTGGTTGGAATACCTCGTTCACAGGCAGGATGTAGGATGTAGAATGTCTAAAAAAAGTTAGCAGTGTGTCAAAAACTACCGATTTGAATTTCCCCACCCGAAACTACATAATAAAATAAAAGTGCAAGGTATCTATCTATCTTATCTTGAATGAAACAATGGAGCTACTACCCTACCCGGTCAGTTGTTCCAAGAGAGGATATTTAAATTTTCATTTTTCATTATGAAAAACAACTATGTCATTAAAGGATGTGTGTGATGTGATGGTAATCGGGGGCGTGGGATCGCTCAGCCCGAGCCCACCACAAAAGCTTATTTATGTTTATGTTATTACATGCATAAATAAACTCCCCTGTCAACAACTACAGCCAGATAGATGAGCAATGGCGAGTTTATACTAGGACTTGCCTATGACTATAATGTCCTTTTCTATTGTGTTGTTTACTCTATCGATCTATCTATCCTATAGGATATCATTGTGTGTTATTGTCTCATCGAGCTTCTGCATTTAAGCGTTCTCTATCACCTTTATAATTTATAATATATCATGGGGACAAGATAATAATAATAATAATAGGCGACTGAACAAGCCTATTTATTAAAAGGCACGATCAAGAACATAGAGAAACCCCAAAAATAACGAAACGCTGACATTGCAGCAGCAGCAGCAGCAGAAACTGAAAACTAGTTTTGGGCGTATTAATATTACCATGTAAGATGTGGCCGACCGAACACAAGTTTTTTAAAATAGTTGAGTAATTTTGGCATTTACTGTGAGGAGTACCTACATACACGTTGTTAAAGCACTTTTCCTCATCGGAAAGAGAATCCCAGAAAGCGAAAGCGGAGTAAACATAACCACGGAATGACCACGGTCTGTGGCTTAGGAAACAAAGTGGCCAGTCTAAATGGCTTACCAAACCAGTAAATACTGTACACCAAAAACGCTTAGTAATTTATTTTCGTCCCAAAACAATGATTCACATGTTTAAAAAAGTAACGATCAATCTAAATGTATTTTGAAAACAGTCAACAGGGACCCAAGGGGCACAAAAATGGTACAAAATGATGTTGTTGTTTTTATTGCAGTTGAAATAACCAATAAGGAAGGCTAAACTAATGAACTAGGGTGATACAGTTTGCGGTCAAATTCTTTCAACATCTTATGTACGTATACAAATAACGCAAGGAAGGAAGTAAAATCAAAAAATCACCAACCCCCCATTCGGGAGAGATTGATGGATTGGAAAAGCATCCCACCAAATTGTTTGTAATCTGTACGTTTAGTATTCTGTGCAACCGCTTTGCGCAATCTGTAGGGCAAATTATTCCATGCCAAAAAGCTGTTAGTTAGTTAGTTAGTTAGTTTAGCAGCATCAACATTATGAAATTTATAGACTGTAGATTGTCTGTTATTTGTGTTTTTTTATAACTAATTTGAAGGTTCGAATGAAAAGCTAGTGTTCGTATGTAGTATAGTAGGTCTATGGGGGACTGCTAGAGCTTTTCGCCTACGCAGGTTAACAATAATTTATTACGATCTCTTTACCATTGGAATCAGTTTCCCATAAGTGTGGGTGGTGTACAACGGATCTTTACCCTTAAAAAATTGATCCAGTTCCATCAGTTAAGAGAAATTGCACGTTTCTTGTTGAACCAATGCCACCCTTCCCTTTTCATAGCTTTCAGAAATAGATAGGTATTTCATTTCGAGTGAGTCTTGTAGAACAGTTAATTCTTTTAAGTTGGTCATACAAGAAATCACGTCGAATTGGCTGGATAAATCTTACCCATCCATAGGTGTGTTTCCCTTTATGGAATTTTTTACCATTAAGAATTCGTTGTCTAGTACTTAAAATCAACATTGCTGATAGTAAACCTTTTTCAGTCATTGATAATTTTTTAAAGAAACATTGATTGTTAATTTGTTGGTGTTGATTGTTTGTGTGTTTGTACAGTTTGTACCTTTTGGCCCCTTTTGAAACAATAAATAGGTATTATTCCATTGAAATGGAAACTAGGAAAGCGCAGGACGAAACGTTAGGCTAAGAGTTCGAAATAAGGACGTGTTCTTAGAAACGAAAAGCGCCTTGTCAGCGAGATACGAGATCGACGACGACGACGACGCCGGTTACAAGATCGCGTTGGTCGTCTCTTGCTGCCCTGCGACACGTTGACGCTGTCGTGTCGACGAAAAGGGAACGACCCAACGGAATGAAAGCAAACTGCTGGTCTTTTATTTTTGGGGAGGGGTGTCCGATTCTATCGGACTCGGTCGAGATTTCCTTCCCCAGCTCAAAAGGAAATTGGATTTTAGAAAGAAAGTTGGAAGGAACTAATACGCCCCTTATAAGGGGAACCGAAGAAATGCAGCGAACCCCTGAAGATGAACGGGCGAACGACGCGTAATTGTAGGTTGCATTCTTGGACTGAAAAATAGCGGCGTGCCTTTTTTTGGGGTGCCCTCGGGGGGGGGGGGTGGCTCTGTCGTTGGTTTCTTTGTGTTTTCGCTCGAGGCTTCGATGTCGTTGAGAACGAGTCTTCCTAAGAGGAGACTCGGTTATCGAAATCGCTCATCACCACCCGCGGCTGCCACGTTTACGAGTGTCGATCGTCACGAAAGAATTCGACGCCACTCGTTTTATAGCGTTTAATGGCCCTGTTGTTGTTGTTGTTAGTCTCCACGTTAGTGTTGAATTGTTTGTCTGTGCTTGCCCACGCGACTTAGTAGCGGGTGCGACGACGACGACCAAACAAGCGCAGGTTGTCAACAAGACACGCGAATTGGGAAGGTTGTTTACTCAAACGATGGATTCGTGGAATCGCGTTTCGGAGCCAAAAGGTCGCTCGATGAATTAAAAAAAACAAACGGAAAAGGTGACCTCGACTGCCTCGTTTCGATGGCACTTCATTCCGCGAAATTCAGTCGGAATTGTCTTCGATCTTAATGATAGATCCGGTCCGAGGTCATCGCGTTTCGGGTCGTCGCAATTGGAAAAGAAGTTTAACGGCTTTTATATTATGACTCGTTTTATTAAATAATAACGAAACGCGTGATGGTCGAATAGGTTTTGGTCGCCACGCTTCGTCCCGAGGTGAAGTTGCGTCTTCCAAGGAAGGGACGTGATTAGGGGGATTCCACTCGTTCCACTGATAAGAACGTACCGACCGCCATATATTGTATACTGACTATTGTTTTGTTGGATGTGTCTTTCCTTTTTATTTTCTTAGATTTTAATTGTTCTATGTTATGTATCATACGATCGTATGATGAGAAACTAAAAAAACAAAAAACGTGAAAGCTGTTTAAAATTCCGAGCATCGAAAAATGGGAGATTTTTCCTTCCGGCTGTAGACACGAAATGATTTAATTGCCTCAATTCGTTAGAACGACGGGTTGCCACTTGACATTGGTATTCACGACGACATTTATTCGAGGATCTATGTCTATTGACTCATTCGCCTCACGAGGAATTGCTTTAAAGAAAGAAGGTGAAACCAACTTACAAAAGGGAATAACTTACCATACCGGCCGGATAAGTAAACTTGCCAACATTATCCAGCCCACCAGATTTTACAAATTTTTGATAACCAACTTTTCACTAGATTAACTACGAAAGCCTTTGGTAGGCCCCTACAAGTATTATCATGTTTTGATTCTTATTTATGGTATAGTACTGTTTTTTTTTAAAAAACTTTTATTGTAACAGTCCAATGGGGACCAAAGACAGCAAAGTGTCGAACGAATACATGGGTAGTACTACAAACTGTTTATATTCATTGTCATTGAATGTCTATTTTATTGTCGTTTACAATGTAGTTGCGTTGACACTTGTCCTTCTTGATTCCCATTCGACCGTTTTTAATAATTCGCATTTTGGAATAGACACCCTTCGGTGAAGGCTGTTTATTTCGTCTTGACTAGAAGGCTGAATAAGGGAAACTTTTGTCCATTTGATTCGCTTTTGGGCGCCAGGAAGAGGAAAGTAGATCGAAATTTCTCAGCGATGAAAAAGTTGGGTTTTTTTGTTGCCAAGATTAACTTGGCTTCCTTCCCCGAGGGTGTCCGCTTGTGTCGAGTCTTTGGGTTGACAGCTCTTTCCCCCAATTTACCCCCTCTTGTTGTCCGCGTGCCAAGCCGAAACGATCAGCATGCGCGCGTTGTTCGGTGGCACTTTGACGTGGAGCTTGGAAAAATCGAACAAGTGGAGCGGGCGAGGTCTTTGTTCGTCCTTTTCAGCTTCCCCACGCGCATTGCATTATTTTTTTATTTTTTTTATATCCGAACGGGTGGCGAAAGTTTTTCTTCCCACCGCGTCGCGTCGTCGTCGTCATTTCTGTTCTGACCCAACGAAGGCCAAAAATCGATTCGATTAAGTTCACCTTTTCGTTCAGGAAAAAATGTTGATACACGATTCCGGATAAAAGTGAAACTGAACGCTACTAAAGCTCAGCATCGTGGTTTAACAACAAAATGATTTTCTCTTTTTTTTCATCGTCTTCTTTTTTCAACGATGGATTGAGAAGAAATGTTTTTTGGGGGTTCTGTTTTGTCGGTAGGTAGGGCAGAAGCGGCGTTTGCCATTCGACCTCCGACAAAATGTGAACCGTCATCGCACGAAGGCTCGCTATGACTCATCTTCTCGTGCCTTCCTTTTATGATCCTTTTTGAAAAAATGACCAATTTCATTTTGAAAGCGTAGTAGTAGGCTACTGGAAGAAAAAACAAAATAAGAGCGTTGTCAGAAAGTATTTTTCGAGGCCTCTCTTTGAAAGGTTGGATGGGGTGGGGTAGGGACGAAAAAATGGGTTGCCCGCCTGCCATTTGGTGCGAGCTGGGTTTTCGAGTAGTGAATGGTGGGTGACCAGGTCAGGTTGTTATCGTATTGTAGAATAATGTGAAAAATGTGAGAGAAGCGTTAATTTATTTCAATTTTCACGGTTCAAGTTAGACCAATGTTTTATTGTCAATTTTACACTCTCAAGGAGCAGGATTAAATTCCGTGTAACATGTCAAGTTTTAACTTAACTTTGAAATGTGTACAAAATTATTGCAGTTTGAATTCCTCCTAATAGAGGTTGGCGTGGAAGACAGTTTCAGTACTGTGTAATATAGTATAATGTTGTAGGTAGGGAAAGCGGTAAGTTGCCTATTATTCACAGTCCAAAGGGACCAAAGGGAAAGCTTCTTCCGTATGTGATGGAATACATAAAACATACAAAAAACATCGAAATGAGAAAGAAGAAAAAATGAATCAATAAATATGGAATCAAAAGCAAACTATCACATAAATTCAACTAGCATTATATATATAGACAGTCTTAACAAAAGTCAATGAATTAAGAGTACATTAAGGATAACGTTAAATTTTAAATAATAATAGTATTTACAGATAATCAAATTCTATTTTTGTTGTTGTTGTTTTAATAGTCATAGGACTACAATACCTATTTAGAGGCAGACGAATTGGTATTGTGAACGAGTAGAAGTGTCATTAATAAGAAATTGTTGTAAAAAAATTTAAAGTTTAGAGTTTGTTTTGTTTTGTTTCACACGTGTCGTAAAAGATACAACTTGTTTGTATCAAAAAAAGATACTTCTCGGTACTTCTTGGAACGAGCTTCCAACCTACTTGCGAAAGAAATCAGTGCAGTGCTGAAAGAAGATTATAATAATGAAGAATCGTTTGCAAGCATTGGATTTGATATAAGCACTGACTTATTATGGAACTGATAAGACGGACAAGGAGGGAAAAAACAAACAAACAAACGTGTTGCTTTACACTTACTGTTTTGTTTATTATTGTCACTTTATGTCATGTATAATTGGATTCATCATGTGTTTTGTAGTTTGCATGAAAAATTATACCAAATCGAAAAAGTCCATAGAAAAACTATACCTAATGTGCCTTTTAGCTAGGTATTTTTGTTCGGTTTACTTATTCCTTTATTTATTTATTTATTTACTTACTAGAAGCACCCACAAAAGGTGAAAGACAACACAAAAGTTACAAATAAACAAAGAAAGCAATTCAAAAGTATCTAAAAGATAGCAAGTAAAACACAAAATGCTATTGATGATGAAGATAAAAATTAGAAATGTTGACAACTAGTGATGCATTTCAAATCGGAACAATTAAAAACAGTTTTTCTCAAATTATAATTCCATTCTGCAACAGTATCAATACATCATTCTCAGTAGTTGATGTATTAATTGTAATTTCAATCTCATAGTGTCTTGTCTGTCGTCGTCGTGTGTGACAATCATCCATCAGGAAACTCCTCTTAACAAAGTGATTCGGGTGTTTATCGTTTCTAAGAGTTTTGTGTGCTTTTGCGTTTGCTTTGGAATGCTGCTTCATTAGACTAAATAAATAAATTAATAAATAAATAAAATGTGTACGTCACAAGAAGACGAAAATTAACGAAATACTAAGAGGTGTTCCATGACACTACACACCCTCTACGTCTACACAAATACAAAATGTTTACTGCGATGTTTGTACTTACCATGTGTCTATGTTCCTCAGGAACGCAATAATTTAATAATAATAATACCAACCGACGCGACGTCTAGAACAATCTTACAAGTTTCATCCTATCATTAACTTAAAACTCGGAAATTCTTTTCCATTCAACGCCTTGGAATAATCTTGTAGTCAGTGACGAAAACTATCTTCACCCACTCACTATAACAACTTGATGAAAAATGATGTAATAAATATAAAAAGGTTTTTTATCTTAAGTTACTGAATCTCCTCCACACGAAAACGACGTTTTGCCTTTTACCTACAGACTTTCTCTAGTTAAAAAAAGAAACAGGCTGCTTCGAATAGCAGCTGTAAACAGCTAAAACCACAGTGTGGGAAAGTGCTCGCTCTCTCTCTCTCTCTCTCTCTCTCTCTCTCTTTCCAGAGGTTTTTACTTATTCTTATTTCTATTTGTTCCTTTTTAACTTGAGAAAGCCTCTAGGTAAAAGGCGAAACGTCGTTTTCGTGTGGAGGAGTAATAACAAACTTTTTTATATTTTTCACTTGCTTTTTTCATTATTATGTGGTGAAATTGTGCTAAATATCACTGAAAATGTTTCTAATCGTTTATTTTGTAACCATATCAATGATGTAGACTAGTCTAGTCATGTCGTGTTTTTTTGTTTGTTGGATCGATCCTATTGGAATGTCTCTTAGATAAATAAATAAATAAATAAACATCGTCTTCGGCAATCGTTTTTCGTCCTTTTTTTCTCGGGTGATGACGACGACCCGAAGTGGGTGCCATTGTCGTGTCGGTGTTGATCGATCATCTTCTCCTCATAGCGCGTGATCGGTGACCCCGACGGACACGATCCCCGCACTCAGCCGCCTTCGTTCTCGTCTTGATGGAAAATGACTCGTGTTTCACGATTCGGAATCAATTATCTTCCGCAAACCCCCTTTTTTTTACTCTATCTTTTTCTCCCCTCATCTTCACCCACCCTCGCTCGCTCGCTCCTTTTCATTTTTTTTCCGCGGTGAAACGGAAGGTGGTATTTTGCTCGCGAGAATGAGACGAAAAACGTGGGGGTTGTTTCTTTCTTTTTTCGGATACATACTTTTTGTCGCATTTTCCCCATCAACTCCTCGGAGGTTAGCATCGAGAGCATTAGGTATATTTTTTGTATTAAAAGTGTCTGTCTTGGAAAATTGTCAAGTGTCATCAGCCACCATGGTGGCTTCGTGATAGCGTTGTTTTCGACGGGAGGAAGAATAAGAGGTGATGACGCGTTAATTACCCTGGAGGGAAATGAAGTAATTAATCAGACAGAAGCCGCATCATCGAGTGCTGTGTACGTCTAGCTAGAGCTTCCCCCTCACGCTCGTTTATTTTTCAAACGTCAACGTTCGGGTGAGGGCGACCCATCATTGCCACCGTTGTCTTCGTGGCGCTACACGTCTCCTCGTGGTGTACACAGGGCGTCTCGCGAGCGTCAACACGACGGCAAAAGTTAATTTTGTGTCAACGAATTGGATTTGAATTTATTTGCGGACCAAGGGTCTAATCCATAAGCAAAGACAAAAAAAAAAAAAATAAGTACAAAAACAAATTATACAATAGATGAAATATGTTGCTTTAAAATTTTACCGACCACGCGATAGTGGAATGCGAAGAGTTGGCTTGGGTATATAATATAATGTATATATACCGATCAATTACTATATTCTTACGTAGTAGAAACCTATTAAATATTAGACAATTTATTGATTGTGTATCACCGCCTATTGGAGATTAGTAGAGCGTTGAGATCGAAAGACCCTCTTTCCTTTTTGAAGGAACTAGTTGTCAATTTACCAACCACACTTGTTCACATTATCCTATCCCAATTTACTGTTTCAGTAGATTCCCAATCAATACAACAACTTGTTGGAACTCCCTTCCTACACCACTTGGAACAAAAAATTTTAAATGTATAGATAAAGAAAGGATGTGTATTCCAACTTGTAAACACTTTAAAAATGGGTTATTTAAGCACATGGATTGTTTTATCCCAGTTGGGGTGTGTTGTTTTGAAAATAAAATAAAATTTATTTATTTATTTTATTTATTTATTTTTAATTGGACGATCTTACTTGATCAAAATACATCAATGTACCACATATTTCAATGTGGTAATATTCAGAAAATTAAACAATACGGAAAGCGAAAAAATAACAAACTAAAAATACAAGACAAAATTACACACAAAACCACTGAAAATGGACAATGAAAATGTAAATGAACAACAGGATAAAATTAATATCACGAAAGTAAACAAACAATAATAAATTGGCTGGAAATAAACAAAAGAAAATTTACATCGAATTGACGTACTTAAAAAGGGTTTTGTTGACTCTGTGAAAAGCATTTGGTAAACTTGTATCTTTAATGATACCGAGCTTGCGTATGTAATTCGGTAAAGAATTCCATGCAGCCATCGCACAAAAGGGAAAACGTTTACATGAAAGATTTGGTGAGGAAATTATTTGGAATTTATATATAGTATTGTCTCTGGCATGAAGTTTATTATTATAAACACTTTGAAAATGATGCAGTGGGTGAGTAGGAATCGAAAGAAGACAAGGTATTTGTTTAAGTCTATGAAATTGAATAAGTTTCAGGCAGTTTTCTAAGTTTCACTTCGTTCACATCCGACAACATTGGACGAAAGACGCCAGCTGGCTCGATCGAGGTGGTGGACCGTGTGTCGAGAGAATGCGATCCTAGTTAGTGTTTCTCGACAGGAAGACTCGACTTTTTCCCCGTGCTCGGAGAAGTTGAGGAGTCGCGTTGTTCCCGAGGGGCTTGCTCATTAGCCGGAGTGTCCCTCTCCATCAGTGGCACGTGTCGTCGTCGAAGCCGGCGACTTAATTGCTAGTTGGCTCGTTCTTCTCGAGATCGAAATCATCAACCTCGAGCCGAGAAGGGTTAAAAGGGATCGATGAGCTCGTCTACCCCTATCATCATCATTACCATGATTGAGTCTTCCTTCGACGAACGATTTTTCTCCGAACGAACGACGTCGTCACGTTGTCGTAACCTCCGAGACGAGAGGGAGACCGCGCGTGTCGCGGTGTCCAACGGGGGCGAGAGGGTGACGACGACGGTGGACGTGGAGGGGACCGACCTTAATGCAGTTATTTCAATATCCAAAACCATAACCGGATTGCTTCATAAACCATCATCACCCTTAAGAGGGGAAGAAAATCGATGCGACGAGGGTGGCCGAGCTGGCAGGCAGCTGAGCCCGTGAAGCGTTCGTCGAAAGAAAACGACTAAAATGGCTCGTCACGTCATCGGTACGAAGAAGAACAGTGCTCTGTCGTCTAGCGTACTGTAGTAGCAGTTAGTTAGTTAGTTAGTTAGCGATAACAACTAACGAGGTTGGACGACGCTCGAAACTCTCACCGGACATAGGAAGGTGGTTGTAGCTACAATAATTTATTTTTTGTCTTTTTTAGTCTCGCTTCTATTGAATATTTTTTTTTCTATTTTATTATAACGACAGGTTATAATAACAAAAGGATCGATACAAAAGCTTAATTAAAAACCAATCAACATGCTTGAAAAGTAGGACATTAAATTTTTCTTTTTTGTACAATTTTTGTCGTAAAGAAGAAAGGCGGCCTAAATAAATGGGAAGAAAGGAAAGGAATTTGAGAGCAATTTGTTGGTAATACTGTAGTATGATCAACGTGGAATTTGTAAGATTGTTGAAACCTGCGATCATTAGTATTGTCATACTAATCTATTAGAATTTCTTGTATTTGTGTAAAGGATGTGTTGTATCATGTATTAGAATCATGAGATGTTTTAGACTTGATAACTTTGGTTATATATAGTCAAAGTTTTAAAATTCATTAGTTTATTTATTTATTTTAAGGAAGATAAGCCAAAATGTGTACGTATCAATGATCCAACGACTTTTTCCTATTTTTCTGTCATTCTATCAAAAATAATTTCATTATACACAAATTTAATTTTGATATTTTAATGGGAAGAGAAACACCATCTTTTAACAGAAAATGTTAACTAACCTAATAGCTGTGTATAATGTTATTTTATACTTTGCCAAAAAAAATGTTAGCCATTCTATAAAATTCCTGGATTCTATACATAACGGGTATTTCATGTAAATGTTTCTAAATGAACAATTCATTTGTTAGAAACGAGAGTTCCATGCAAGAGAGATGCCGAACCTCAGTGAGGTGCGCGGGCTTCCTCAGAAGAAGGTGACGCAACCTACGGAGGCTTGTCCGTTCAGTTTTTTAAAGAACCCACGTCAACGAGCGCAGGTGAGCACTTTACCGACAGTCGACATGCGTAAAAATGACAATTGTCGGCCATTTTATTTACAATATTTCTAACGTGTGTTGTTTAGTTCCAAACCCCCGAAGTGGAACGAGTCGAGTTTAAGGCGCAGCCTCCAAATGTGTTATACAAGGGTGCCTTCATCCCCGCAAAATCGTCTCGCCCAGTCACCAGTACGCATACATACGTTCGTACGTTAATCAACGATTCACGACGTAAAAATTGTTGAATTTCACGATTTATCTTTTAACAGGAATGTTAAACATTGAACTGAACACGGAGCGACGGGCCGTCGACAGAGAAGAATTCGAAGAATCGAAAGCGGCACGTGACGCACGCATAAACGCCATCAAGCGTGATCGCGAACGGTTTGAAGAAATGCGAGCGCAAGAGGAGTTGAAATATCTCCGCAGTCATCAAATGGTTCCCAAGGCCAAACCCATCGCAGCGTACAGACCCGTGTGCATTCATCCTAGCGACAAGCCCCTGACAATTCCCGAATCTCCAAGATTCAAGTCTAAAAAGTGAGACTGCGTTGTGGAATTTCACTGTATTGTATTTTTGGCTTGTTGAGGTTCTTTTGGGAAGATACCAATCTCACATTTAAAATGTCCGCTGACCCTCAGATTATTTGTTCTTGTTAAGCTTCTTGGGGGAAGACACCAAGAGGTCGAGTTTGCAATATCTCAAATGGTTCAATCGATTTTTTTATCCGTAACCCCGATTTTATCCCGTAAACCAATATCTTATATATGTCAATGAAGTTTTTAGGAGTGTCTCATTAAAAGGGAGAAACGATGATTTGGAAAATGCGATGAATAAAAACATGAAACCCAGGACGTGAACGTAAGCGTTTGAAAGAAAAATCAACTCCATTGGGGGGGGGGTTGACCCTAAATATGTTGTGTAATATTTTCCCTTTATTAAAACTGTCATTCGTTTTTACTTGATTAACTTTTTTAAACAGTTTTGTTGAATTGCAAGTATAAATAATGGTAACATCTTAACACCTTGTAGACTTAAGTAATGAATCTATACTTGGACACAAAATGGATATATATATATTGCTTCATGTTTTCATGTACATTTTTTTTGTGTTGCTAACAGGTGAAAAGTGTAGTGAATAACACACGCTGAATTAGCTGTAAATAAAACTTTTCAATTATGACGAATGTTTTTACTTATTACTAGCCTATTATTCTATGAAATTAGTCGTGTGTAGTATTATTAAGTTTTCACTTGGGACTAGTTTCTTAACTTGTTTGCAAAAATGTTGTTAGTGGCAATGTAAAAAAATCGAGGAATTTTATAGGATATCACACGCAAAATAAACAAAAACCTGGTTTAGGTAATGTATGAAATTAGCATTGGAATAGTTAAAAGTTTAGGCTTTTTTTTTTTCAGTTTGATTATTCTTTGTTCGCTTAAATGGTTATTCATTTAGTATTACATTTGTTTTTAGAATTAGTACAAAAAATAAAAAATTTACAAATCTATTCTTTTGCAAAGAATAGATTTGCTGCCTGGTTGGGTTTTTTTTTGCTATACATGTGTGCAGCTTGTGCTGTGTGCGTCAGGGGGAGCTTTCGCGGGTCGTGTAAGGGCCAAATATTATAAAAACAATTGCACTTTGTGAAGAGAACACCAAACTTGGCATACATCATGCCCATTGTCAATTTTTAGGAAGGGGAGCCACCTGAAACCAACCCTCAGGTGGCTTTTGTTGCGGAAAACATGGCCACTAAACATGTAGTTTAAAATAAAAATTCCTCAATAAAATTAATCGATAAATTCCTCGTTCAATATTTCAATACAGTATATGTAAGTTAGGTGTCTAATTATATGTTTTATGGGGTACTCAATTCAAAAAATTTGTTTGAAGACCAAAAAAGAGATATCAACATGGTGCCCACATAATTCAAGTTTAAGTAGTATATGGCAAAAGTATATTTTTTATAATAGTGGAATTGGCCAGATGTTTATGAAGAAGGTGGATTTGTTGTTCTGTTTGCACCCTTCCATGTTGAACAAGGATTTTTAAAAGTGATAGAAAAGCTTCTTGACAGCTCTAGGGGGGGGTCTGTTCTTGTGGCTAAATCAGGAATCTCAACAAAGAATGGCCGACAGTGTTCTCAAAGTGACGCACGTTACGGAAGCCAGAAAGTTTCATCAAGTAACAGCTGCCACTCTGTATAGCGTATGAATCTGAAGATCCTGAAGAAACAATGGGTGAAAAAGCATTCTAAAGGGACTCCAAGTTTCATTAGTGCTGGTAATCCTTTTGAGGAGACCTCAAGTGACCTCATATCACTGGAAAATCACATAGTTTCTGATGTGGAATGTGTGACAATGCTGAGAGATTGTGAGCGGAAAAGTATTGAACTGTAACAATCCTTTGTTTCTGAAAGACTTGTTGCTGGATCTACTGTGAGCGTATTCGAACCTATAAAGACACACAAGCTTTGAATTTTTAAGTCCCGAAAAAGCACTGTCCAAAATCTATAGAATGACTCTTTCAGCAATGTCTTACTATCTGTATGAATCGAAAACTTGGTATGGAAAATTTCTTCAAGTATGAATATAATCCATATCCTCCAAGTTTGTCTTCTGGTGGTCACCTTCGACATGCAATTGGGAAGGCAGATTTACTCGTTCCTCTTGAAGAAATGGTGAATGAAAATGAACACAGATTTCCAGGCACATGCGATGCCCTTGTGTATGATAGAGCTGCTCTAATTCACTCGATGCTGCCACGTGTGTCGCGTACCTTTGCAGATTACTGCATCCACGAATTCCATCAGGCTGTTGTGGGATATATCCAGAGCGTCTCTGCTAAAAGGCTTGACATGGTTTGGGATATGTACAGTCCGGAGAGCTTAAAGAACAGCCTACGTAATGCGAGAGGTGAAGGAATTCGACGTCAAGTTTTGCTAAGCTCACCTGTTCCTCGCAATTGGCGTGAATTCCTTAGAAATAACAACAACAAGCAAGATTTATTTTCTCTTCATGGAAGACATCTAGTTGAGAATGTACAAACAGCCAAGGTGGTCACTAACATTGCCGATAAATATGTCAGTTCAGAAATTGCATCAACATCTCTTGTTGGACTTACTTGCACTTCTTTTGAAGAAGCAGATGGACGGATAATAGTGCACACAAGAGATGCAGTCATCCATAGGGCCAAGACTGTTCTCATAAGAACCGTCGATACTGATGTTTTGGTACTTGCCATATCTTTTTTCTTTGAGTTGAAATCTTTGAGACTTAAAGAACTGTGGGTTTCAATTAACTTTGGTCAAAAACAAAGATACATTCCAGCTCACACTATTTCCCTTGCGCTTGGTCCAGAGAAATCCGTCGCTCTGAGAGGCTTTCACGCGTTCACGGGGTGTGACACTGTGTCAACTTTCGCATTCCATGGGAAACTCAGTGCCTGGAATACGTGGAAGGTGTACGCTCAGGTTACTTCTGCTTTCACTGCCATTTCAACTCCAATTCCAGAACTGCAAATGACTGTGCTACACGAGCTAGAACAATTTGTCGTCTGTATGTACCACAAAAAATATTTGGGTATGTCTTTAGATAAGACAAGACATAGTCTTCTAATGTCTGAAGAAAAACTATTCGATAGAATGCCTTCAACATCAGAAGCACTCCGACAGCATGCTTTAAGGGCTGTTTATCAGGCTGGCCACATTTGGAGTCAGTGCATGAATCCACAAGCAGAAATCCCGAGTCCAGATAATTGGGGATGGATGAAAGATGGTTCAAACTGGCTGGTGAAGTGGACGTCTCTTCCCACAATATGGCAGGGCTGTCGTGATCTGGTAAAGTGTAGATGCAAAGCAGGATGCTCTTCAACCTCAAATTGCAACTGTAGACGCTCCCTGGTAGAATGTGTGCCTCTCCTGTGTGTCAATTGCAAGAATTGCACCAACATGACTAGGTGAGATCTTTGTTTTCAATCTGAAACCAACCAATGTCAGCGATTTCATAAATGATAGCGGTTTGTCATAAAAATTATTTTGCGATAATAACGTCGCAAACGATGTATTGTTTTATGATTTTCCTCTCTGTTTTAAGCGAAGAACACACCAAAGAAGATATGGTCATAGATGAAGTGGAAGAACCTGTTTTTTGATTGAAGATCGCATACCAAAAAAACATTTAACAATAATTTTAGAAATTGTACCTTACGATTATCAACTGTTTATTTTAACTGTATATTAATACTATATAGTAATTTTATTTTAACGAAAACAGTCATTTAAAAAAATGTGTAGCTTTTCTTTAAAAATGTCCATTTACTACTAAAAAGAAAAAAAAAAGACACAATTATATGGCAGCTATTTTGATCGCCATTTGGATATCTCGTTTTATGGACTTCAAACGTTTTGGACCCATTTTTTGAACTTTGCACCCCATGAAACATATAATTAGACCACTAACTTAAATATATTAAAATGCTGAAAAAGCTTTACATTTAAGGCAGCTATTTTGGGGAAACATGACCGCCATTTTGTGTGGGGGGTTGGTTTAAGATGGCTCCCCTTCCTAAACGTTGACAATAGGTGTGGACATGATGTATGCCAAGTTTGGTGTTTTCTTCACAAAGTGCAGTTTTTTTCCTTACTCGAACATCTATAATGGAGTCGGAGTCGGAATATTTTTTGCTGACTCTGACTCCTTGGATCCTCAAATGGTCCGACTCCAACTCCAGTTACCCCCAAAACAGCCACGACTTCGACTCGACTCCACAGCACTGATATTTTCTTTTGGTCCCTAAAATTTATTTATTACTAAAATTTTGTTAATTATTTTCTTTATTATATTGAATTCTGAAACGTATTTTTTCGCCCTAAAATCTTGGTGCCCTGGGCAGATGCCCGACTTGCCCACCCTTAGATCCGGCTCTGCAATCAGGTGCCATTTTTTTAACAATGTGGTGATTTCAAAATCACCGCATTTTTAAAATCATGAGTCAGGTACCAAGCTGTCAGTTTGGTCATAATCTAGTGTTTATTTATTTCCAACAATCCAGCCAACACTAGCTATTAAAACTCACCATGGTGCTATAGCAGCTTCACTGCGGATCACTCATGTTATACAGCTGATTAAATTTAGTTGTTTGAATGGTTAATTTAATTGCAAATTTAAAGTTAACTAACAACTTAAATCTCTTTTCTGTAATCTCAATGACATGCAGAGCAGCCTCCTCTTGTAGCAGCTGCTGAAAGGAGGTTTATAGTTTCAATTTTTATTTCAGTTGGATTGTGGGAAATAAATTAAACGAATGACACGAAATTGTGATTATAGACTTGTGAAACTTTTTTTACAGAATACACAAGTTTACATGGCTTTATATTTAAGAAAGTTATCTTACCGCACTGGGCCGAGTCCAGAGCCCAAAGACCCCTTGGCATTGAAAACTGTTGACAAAGGCGAGGAAACATTGTTGCTTGGCACCAGTTGCAATTGATTAACCCCCATGGTCATCATATGCTTAAAAGGTCATGCTAAAAACACCATAGGGCCAGGCAAATTGCTGTTTATTCACACTATTTAATTCAGATACATGAAACACATAGGCTACTTAGAAAAAATATTAAATATCCAATTAGAAGCCTTTTCTACGCTACTTTTGTTTGTAGATCTAGAACTGGAATATAGTTAAACCAGTTTCACTAATACAGACCCTCACTCTCAGAAACCGGAAATCCAGTTATACAGCACTCATTTCAAAGCAAACAGTTCATCTTAGCATGACATATTATACTAAAGTATAATATGTCATGATCTTAGCTAATTCAAAACCCTGTTAATTGAAAGATATCCAGCTGTTTCACAACGCCGTGGAAGTCTTGCTTTACATTGGAAAAAAAAATTTATTTTTTTATAAAATAATTAGAGTCGTCGTTTATGACCCGGTGCAGGTGATGAAACACGAGATGAATTACGAGATGATGTTGCTTTCTCGCTAACATCAGAATTTGCCTGAAACAAAGAATGATAAAAGTTTGAAAGTAACCATTACATTGGTATATGCACAGTATATATTGAGCAGTTGGGTGGAATAGCATCGTAACTCAAAAAATGTAGTTTTGAGAAGGGCAAAAACTTATGGCACCTTCAAATAAAAAAAACAAACTTCTTTCAACTATATTTATAAAAGGAAAAGTTCAGATTTACAATAGTTGCGTTCCATATCCTTGCTCCAAAAAGTCAGAAAGTGCAAAGTATATGCAACCCAATCTCTTCATGCTATAAACTGGTCTAAAACTATTCAATATATTAGTGGGTTAGTTAACAAAGAAATTGTGCATTTTTAGAAGAAAGCATGAAACTTTCAGGAATGGATGTTTACATATAGGAGAATATATCTAGAGGTAGGGCCCAAAAACTTTGGCAGCCATATCGGAAAATGGCCGCCATTTTGGAAATTATGACTTTGATTTTTTGAATCGAATTGAATTGATTTTTTAAATTTTTTTAAAATAAATATTTAAAAAAATATTAGTGAAGTTATTTAGACAGTTGTGAAATGCGGAGAATCAGCTTACTTGGTGATATATTACTTGCTTGATTAGGTAAGTATATGTCATTTAAGGAGCACAACCGAATACCCGGAGGCTTGTCATGTGGCATCCACATGGTGCTTGTATATTGCATAGATGAAAAAGTGAAACAAAAGTTTTAGAAAACAAAATTGTAAATGCCCCCCCCCATGCTTAGACTGGCTATGATCATTCACATAAACATTTCAACAAACGGACATCAAAAAGTACACCAGAAGACCTATAATGAAAGAAGCGTGCAACATTGTTTTCACATGCCATACAAGTTTTATGTGAACTCTGCATGTCAATTCAGTTCCCCAGTTAACTTCTTTCATTCTGTATTTCATACGGTTTTTAAATGAAAATTTACAAAAGTGTGTTCTACAGTGTTATTGTGTTCCAAGTATCTATAACTGAATTAAAATATTCATGTTGGAGAAAACATTTGGTTAAAATTTGATGAAAATCAACCATTCCCACTTTCCTTATGAAATTATGGACATATTCGTAAAAAGAAAGAAAGTCTTTTTCAATGTTTGAGAAATGTTAGTGATTATCCCAGTAATAAACCTACAGCATCATGTGCAATATTGGATGGTTTAGCCTGCAAATCGTACCTCACTCGCCTACATAGCATCCATCACGCTGGCATCCGCCTAGCATTAGAAGCCTTCGGCACAAGCCCTGTCATCAGCATGTGCGCAGAGAGTGAAGAACCCCCTTTTCAACATTTGATGGATGACAGAAATCGCCGCTATGTTACACGGCTATGCGCTTCGCCTGACAACCCTGCTTACCCATGCATT